>JARYGA010025735.1:0-129412 GCA_030545235.1 Helianthus tuberosus
CAAAGTAAACCAAGTCATAACAGCTCTAATCCTTTTAATCTTTCTTTTCTGATTGATATTTGTGCTTGTACAATGTTTTTTGATACAAATCCGGCAGCACTTCGTGTTTCACACAATGACCATCTCTACCATGGACCGTTCTACGACCTTAAACCGTCAGTAAAGGCAGTTCATCTCAGTTTACAGAGGCGGAATCAAAGTAAACCAAGTCATAACAGCTCTAATCCTCTTAATCTTTCTTTTCTGATTGATATTTGTGCTTGTACAATGTTTTCTGATACAAATCCGGCAGCACTTCGTGTTTCACACAATGACCATCTCTACCAAATGAACAACACAACAGCCTATATATAGACTTGAGATTTCGCTTGAGACTGCTTGAAGCGAAATCATCATATGTTGATTTCGCTTGAAGATGTTTCAAGCGAAATCTTCAAGTTTAATACAAACAAACCCTAATTAAACCCTAATGTGTGATCATTCAAACAATTCTAGACACAAGACTTGATAATGACGTAATCAGCAGACATTTAATGCACCAACAGACTCCCCCTTGGATGTTGATGAAGTCTTTGGCTTCAAGTCTTTATCTTTATCATTCTTCAAACATTGTAAAAACTCTCATCAATCTTCAAACTTTAAACTTTAAACTTCAATCTTTCCTTTGACAGTTGATCCTGACTCCCCCTTTCACAGACTCCCCCTCTCGATATGCTAGAATCTGAGATATCTGGTTCAAGCTTTGTCAATTATCTTCCATTGGGAATAATGAAGTCCAAACCTGTTTCTCAACCAATAAACATAACCATTCTATCTTTTCAACAAAAATTCACAAACTTAATCAGTTTTAGAAATCCACTCAAGTATTCAGGTCCAAGTTAATGACCCTGATCACTTGATTAATCTACCAAGTCCAAATTAATGACCTTGATCGATCTTTTGACGAAACAATACTGATTTTAAAACAACAATTTCAAACATTTTCTGAAAATAACAAGTATCAAGTTCATGAACTTGTTTTTATCATTTCAAACAATTCAAACTTCTTCAAAGTAAGCTCTCCTCATTCTTCAGTCCAGAATCTCCTGCATTTGCTTCAAACATCTGAGAATCCAACAATCAACTCTCCACTTTGGTTTGTCGGAAAATAAAGCAGAAATAAAATCTTTTTGGATTTTATCAAAGTATTCTAAACTAAGAAATGAAATACAGAAAACTTAAATTGCAGAAATTAAACAAAGTAAACTATTTACAAACATATTTTTGGCGAGCGTGTCAGGGAATCATATCAGCTTTTTAGACAAATCACAAGTACCGTTAAGCTACATTACATATTCAGATTTAAACAATTCACTTCGATTGTCGATATACTGGTCCATCTTAAATTCTCATACAAATTTCAATCTACTCAGGATACGATTTAGATGAATTAAGAACTTAGCTCATTCATGTGTCCCACCTCTTGAATATACTCCCGTATCCAGAATCCCAATAATCAGTCTTACAGGTGAGAATACTACAATGATATCTGTATATAAATTAGGTATGCGAGGGCCGAGGGATCTCAGGTCGATACTTCCGTATACGCAGAGAGATATCAGCTTCGACTTTTAGGTGTGTCCCCTTTAGAGGATCTTTTTGCTTACAACAACAGCATTTATCAATTTTATTGTTTCAGCATGCTGAGGGTTTAATGCTGTATTTCAAGCATTGCAGCAAGTATTAGCCAGGGACTAGGTCAGAACCACCGTTCAGCAGAAGTCCCGGAATAATACCCCAGACATCATTGAGTATAAAGACCTAGTATATCAGATTAAGAGACCTTTCAAACGAGATTTCAGGGGTTACCTATATATCCAAGTAGTGTTCCCCACGAATTCACAAGTTTGAATTTAGGTTTATATCCCGAATAAATCTACTAAATGTGCGAAAACCTATCGACACATCATCAGTGAGATTGTTTAACTCTTTTATACTTTACAAATCTTTAGCATACTGTAATCGTCTAGCTGATGTACTATCATTTTCCCTATATACACAAGCTCTTTTTCAGATTTTATCATGTTTTTGTATTTTTGCATTTTTTACTGTTTTTGTATTTTCTGAAAAACATAACTATGTACAAACATCTACTCCCCCTAAATACCAAAACAAGTAAAAATTCGACAAACCATTGCAGATTGTTTCTCATCTTCATCCGCAACAGTACTCTCATCAACGCCAATTATGCCATCCGACACCGACAGAAGCTTCATACCGTTCAGTTTTAACAAATATTTAAACCGATTTTTATCAAAAGCTTTGGTATGTAAATCAGCTTTCTGTTCGTCAGTGTGGATTTTCTCAATTCGTATCAACTTTTTCTCAAAGCAATCACGAATAAAGTGATGACGAATTTCTATGTGTTTACTTTTAGCGTGATGTACTGGATTTTTTGTTATATTTATAGCGGCCTCATTATCAACAAAAAGAGGTGTGTTAAGAAACTGCAAACCGTAGTCGCGCATCTGTTGCTGTATCCACAAGATCTGAGAGCAGCAACTGCTAGCAGAAACATACTCCGCTTCACAAGTAGATAACGCCACAGATGTTTGTTTCTTACACTGCCAGGTAACCAATCTAGGACCAAAAAACTGGCATCCTGCAGTTGTTGATTTTGAATTGACTTTGCAGCATCCGAAATCCGAATCGGAATACCCTTCGAGCGTAAAGTCGCCTTTTCTAGGATACCACAACCCCAATGAAGGAGTTCCTTTCAGGTAGCGCAATATCCTCTTCACAATGATCATATGCGATGCTCTCGGGTTAGACTGAAATCTTGCTGCGAGGCACGTTGGGTACCTGATATCAGGACGTGAAGCAGTTAGGTACATTAAAGAACCTATCATGGAACGGTAATACGTTTCATCAGCCCTGTCTCCGGTGAGATCTGGGTGAATCCCATGATTTGTTGCAATTGGGGTAGCAGCTGGAGTAGAACTTGACATCCTAAACTTCTCTAGAATATCATGAACATACTTTGACTGATGAATGAAAATTCCTTCAGGAAGTTGTTCAACTTGTAAACCCAGAAAGAATTTCATCTCCCCCATTGATGACATTTCGAACTTTTGCTTCATCACTGATTCAAAATCTTTGCATAGATTTTCATTTGTCGACCCAAAGATTATATCGTCCACATAAATCTGAACTATCAGAAGATGACCATCGACTTCCTTAGTGAAGAGAGTGGCATCCACTTTTCCACGAATGAACTTGTTGGCTAGTAGGTGTTGAGACAAAGTCTCGTACCAGGCTCTCGGGGCCTGGTGTAACCCATATAGCGCTTTGTCCAATAAGTAGACCTTGTTTTTGTGGATTGGATCAGTGAAGCCCGGCGGCTGACCGACATAAACCTCCTCTTTAACCTTCCCGTAAAGAAACGCCGATTTAACATCCAACTGATAAACTTTAAAGTTCTTCCAAGACGCAAATGCTAGGAAAATTCTGATTGCCTCTAGTCGTGCTACAGGAGCATAGACTTCGGTAAAATCAATTCCCTCCTGTTGACTAAATCCCTGAACAACGAGTCGAGCTTTGTTCCTTACGACAACTCCTCTATCGTCCCTCTTACACTTGAACACCCACTTGGTGTTAATCTTTCTCTGACCGTTCGGCAAATCAACTAACTTCCACACTCCCAATTTCTCGAATTGACTAAGTTCCTCCTGCATAGCATTGACCAAAGAGTCTTCAGTAAGCGCCTCTTTGTAAATTCTTGGCTCAACCTGCGAGATAAAACAACTTAATGAGAATTCAGTTTGCAAAGGAGCAACTTTTGTATAAAAACATGTAAGCCCTTTATCAATCTGATTTCGAGTGCGAACGCCTGTCTGCAATTCTCCTATGATCAACTCCTCTGGATGATATGAAAAAGTTCGCGGCATCACTTCGCTTGGAACATCTACATTTCCCTCCAGATTAGTAACATTCTGTTCTGCATCTTGTTCACCAACTTGGTTTGTTTGACTTGAAATCTGAATATGCTCCCCCTCAGAATCTGAATCACCATGATCAAATACTGGCATGTTTTCAGCTTGTAGATTATCATTCTGAACCGACTGATTATCTTGAGCAACTTCATTCTGTTGGACATCATCATGTTCACCAGCATTACTTGGACCTGCTTCATCGTCATTTAAAGTTTCCCGTGGTCTCCTTGAATACTCAGCTGGGAACCTTAACTGTGACTCATATTCACGCAAAATATCCAACTCATCAAAGAAATCTTCATCATCCTCTGATTCTTCTCTCATGTCAAACGAATCCCAAAGTTTGTCATAATGATAACGCCATGAATCACCAGGATTCTGCGGCGGCATAGTATAACCTTGACATTCAACATTTGCAGCTTCAATAATCCGCTTCTCACTTGGAACGAAGACACGTCGCAATGGATTTGCATATCCAACAAATATTCCCTCAATGCACTTCGGACCAAACTTTCCAAAAGGCTCTATAACCATACATGGTGACCCAAACGGTTCTAGATACTTTAAATTCGGTTTGCGATTATTGATTAGCTCAAAACATGTTTTGTTGAACTTCTTGACAGTGAGAACCCTGTTGAGCGTATAGCATGCGGCAGAAACAGCTTCAGCCCAAAAATTTATCGGTAACTTTGAATCTGCGAGCATAGTTCTAGCCGTCTTGATTAGTGTCCGGTTTTTGCGTTCTGCAACTCCATTCTGTTGCGGAGTGTACGGAGCACTAAACTCATGCAAAATACCTCTTTCATCACAAAATTCTTCCATCTTACTGTTCTTGAATTCAGTACCATTATCACTTCGAATTCTCTTGATACGCCTTTGGTACAGATTCTCAATCTTCCTGAACAGCCCCATCAAACTATCAAATGTTTCATCTTTCGTCTTTAAGAAAGAAACCCACGAAAATCTGGAATAATCATCAGTAACGACCAAACAATAGTAATCTCCTGTAATGCTTTTGACATTCACCGGACCAAACAAATCCATGTGAAGTCTTTCCAGAGGTCTCGAAACTGAATTGATTTGCTTTGTAGGGTGTGACTTTTTCTTCTGCTTGCCTTTGATGCAGCTAATGCACTCCCCTTCCAGATGAAAACCTTTGATATTAACTCCCAATACCAAATCATTGTGCACCAAGTGATTCATCTTCCTTAGGTGAATATGCCCCATCTTTCGGTGCCACAATCTTGATTCTTTCTCAGTTGCTCTAGACACAAAAAAATGTGCTTGACCAGTAGTTGTAGTTGCTACGCTCATATCTAACACATATAAATCATTCACTCTAGGTGCCCTCATGATAATCCATTCTTCAGGAATAACAAAACCAGGTTTCAAAATCAAACATTCCTTATCAGTGAAGTGAGTAGTATACTGATTGTCACAAATCTGCGAGATACTAAGCAGACTGTTCTCCAGTTCAGTGATGTAGTTAACTCTCTCAAACGTCACAATCCCATTAGATAACGTTCCTTCACCAACAATTCGACCACCTTCATGACCTGCAAATCCCACATAACCACCATTGATATTCTTCACATCATATAGTAATGCAGTTTTTCCTGTCATATGTCGAGATGCGCCACTATCCATGATCCATCTTGAAATAGCTCTTGGAAGATCCTGCACATACCACAAGTTGATTTTAAAACATTTCAATAAAGATGCCGATTCATGCTTCGCGAACAAGGAAGCTCCGGCAATTCAAACTGCTTATTCGAACATGGTGTCCACCCAGGCCTCATCAGCCTTAGGTGTAACCTTGACCCTTGCAATTTGAATTTTGAAATTTTCAGCCTTCAAAGGTGGAAAATTTGCATCATAATCAACCGAAATTAATTCTTCAGCCTTTTTCACTTCAGAAGTTGAAATTTTCATTTCTGTTTTTGGTTTCCAAACTTGTTGAGATAATGCAACCCGTTTGTAAAATTTGTCATTTTTAGTTACCATTTTCTTTATGAGTTCATTTTTCACTTTGATGTTGTCATTTTTCACATTCTTTTTCTCAACAACGATTGGTGCTTTACCCTTCACGTCAACTTTCTTTTGTTGAATCTTCACAGTTTCAGTCTTAGGCTTCACATTGGTACACTTTCGTGCAATGTGACCAACTTGATTGCATCTGAAACATGTTCGAGTATCAACAACTCGATTTGTGCCTTCAGACTGATACTGTGAAGCTCTTTTCTCAAAGAACTCTTCATTAGATTTTGAAAAAATCTCATTTTCCTCATCAGAAAGTGAACTTGAACTGTTCACAAACACCTTCTTTTCAACAAACCTTTTGTTTTGAAAACTCCTTTTCTGATAACTCTTACCACCCCTATAACCACCCGACCAATTGTTTCGATTGTTATTATAAAAACGTGGTGGATTAACAGATTTCTTGTAGTATGATTTATCTTTCTCAAAACTCATTTTTCTCTTTGTTTGACTCAGATTGTTCACTTCTGACAACTCAACTTCGACCAACTTGAAAATGTTTGTCAACTTTTTCACAATAACATTCTCAATCGGAAACTCAGAATCTAAATACAACTTATCAGATCCAGCCATCTTGTACATCACAAGACCCGATTCATCACTTAAGTTGTTTTTGGATTTTGATTTCTGAATGTACTTGTCCAAGAAACACCCATCTTCCTCAGTAGTGTCACTATCCATTTTTAACACATTTTCAACAACACCTTTTACAATATCATTTTGGACACTATCGTCATTGGAAGTTGTGAACGTGACATCAATGTTCTCTGGAAGTTTAACTTCACTTTCTTCCTCAATTTCAACCAACCCAGACTGCTTTTTAGTGTAATTATCAAGAACAGGTGGTGGAACTTGATGAAACCCCACCCCAGTTCCATCACAATACACATCTTCACCCGCTTTGTCTTTCCCAATAGGTTTGGGAATAATGTATTGCAAAACAAAGCTTGCGGAGCTATAACTGTTAAGCTTCAACTGGATTCGCTCGTTTTCGATTACAGCCTCTTGAACTTTAAGTTTCAATTTAGCGATTTCATCCAGTTGTCGGTTGATTGATTCCTCTTTTATACGAAGCACTGCTTTTAAATGTTCATTTTCTTTAAAAGTTTTACCATTTCGATCATCACAATCTTTCATTGTGCTTTTCAGTTTTTCAAATTTTTCAGAAATCTGACGGTTTTCAAGAATCAACTTTTCATTTTCTTGTTTAATTTTGTCATGATCAATTTTATCAGTTTCAATTTTAGCAGTTAATTCTCTTATCCGTTTAGTTGAAGCTTTAACTGTTTTGTCACGACCAAGAATCTGATTCTCAACGCTTCTGACCTTTGCTGTCAGATCTTTAATTTTCTCACCGTTGAGATACGTGACAGTATTACAAAATTTGCACTCTTTGTTGCAATTTTTGCAATCAGCATTTCCTTCGATCTTTTTACCTGACGCATTTGTTGACGAGTTTGGACTGACCTGGCCTTTTGACTCAGACACGGAGTTAGAGTCTACCTCAAGTGCTTTAGCAGCCAGCACTTTGTCAGCCATTTTTCCCAGATTCTCTGCAGTCAACTCCTGCGTTGTATCGATAACTCCAGTATCAATCTTCTTTGATTTTTCGATCTCTTCTTTCTCTTTCATCTCTTTTTCTTCTTTTTCTTTCTTCGCTTCCTCTTTCATTTTCTCAGTTGGAGTTCCCCACCATTTGTATTGCTAATACTCATCATCATCTTTCATTTCCTTGATTAAGGCTTCCAGATCGAGAGTTTTGTGATCGATTGCAATATTTCCATACTCATCAAGATAACACTCCCTGTCTGGATCCCATCTGTTTGCTCTCTTTGCTTCCAAATATATACCCGAAAGTCTAATCATTTTGTTTTCCGAAATCATCTTTCTGTATCTATACTTCTGCTCTTCAGTTCTATCATCTTTCCATGGCTTAGGTTCATTTTTCGCCATGAATGCGTAACCAACCGCATCTTCTTCCGGTAGAACCTCTTGACTCCAATCATACCCCTCATCATCGTAAATCACTGCAAGAGCTCTAGATTTCTCTTTGTTGTCTTCAACCTGCTTCAATCTAGGCGGCTCGGATTTATTCTGGTGATAAATCGCCTTCTTGTAGTAATCATCTCTGAAAGGATTCTCCGACTCATCAGCATAAGCGTTTCGGCATTCTCTCTTGAAGTGACCCTTCTGCTTACATTTGAAGCATGTCACTTTGGATTTATCGAACCCCAGCTTAGTAGAAGCACCACCAATTGTTTTTCTGCCAGTAATTTCCATGAATCTTTGTGCACGACGAACAGCACTTGCCATAGCCCAACGAATATCGATCAGTTCCATTTCCTCCGGATCAATCTGATCGTAATCTTCTTTCGTCAGATTTGTATTGCCAATCTTCCCAGCTACCAATCCTTCATACGATTCCAACACCGATGCTAGAAAGATCATTTGCTGCTTTGCCGACTCTTCGTCAAAATTTTGAGCATTCTTCAAGTCTATTGCAATATTGCATTGAAAACGATTCTTTGCATCAGCATTTCCAGAAGATGAAGATCCACTGTGAAAACCACTGTGACTTCCACTGCTTTGACCACTTTGACTTTCTTTGCCGGCTGTCGACACATTTTCAGCAGAAAATGCAGTTTTTGGAGAAGTAGCTTTCGGCATCATGCTCTTTGGATAGTATAGATCCAGATTATGTTGATAAGATGAATGATTAACTTTGTACGTCTTCTTTAACTCCAACTCATGACTTTCAAGTTTCTCAATCACCAAATCTGGTTTCAACAATTCAGAAGGAATAGTGTTCTTAAGCATGAGAGCATAATATCTCCACTCCATCTCGTCTAGCAACGAATCGAACAACTTGTCTACTTGATTATCATCAGAATACTTAATTCCATGTCTAACTAACTCCAGCTTCAAGTGCCCAAATCTCTCGATCATTTTTTACACTGATTCATTCTTTAAGCATCCAAACATATCAAACTCTTTCCTAAGTAGTTTTATTTTATTTTTCTTGATTTCTTCACTACCTATACATTTCTTTTCTAACTTTGCCCAAAGATCTTTAGCATTTGAATATTCTATCAATGAGATGATATCCTCCCGAACAGACTGAAATAACAATGCCACACACTTTTGTTCGGCTACGAAAGATTCAACCTCATCAGAAGATGTTAAGGCTTCACCATTCTTGTTTCCGTTTTCATAACCGTTCTTCAGACTTTTCCAACTTGGAAATGCAAATGCCATCATCCAGTCTTCAAACTTTCTGGACCACCGACTGTACTCCTCAATAGCCATAAGTTTTGGAGGTTTATTAAACGTTCCGAAAGCACTTTCTGATTCCCAAGCTTCCTTTTTCTTCTCTTTTCGCGAGTTATCATTCACATTGCTTGACGAAGCATCATTGTTTCCGGAATCTCCAGCGAACGCGTACATGTCGCTAAACGGGTTCATGAAAAGATCATCCATTGTGAATGTTCCTGCAAAATCAACAAACACTTAGAAAAATTTTAAGTTTTGAAAATTCAGAAAATTCAAGCGAAACTGAATAGTTTGAAGCGAAATCAACACTTAAACTATACTTTAACTGTTTAAAGCGAAAACCCAAAATTACACTTCAAGCGAAAACTGAAAGAACAGTTTCGCTTCAACTGTTCAAGCGAAAACCACTATTTCGCTTCAACTGATCAAAAGCTTCAAGCGAAATCCCAACAGATCAGATTCAACAATTTCAAGTGAAAACTAGATGAACTATTTCGCTTCAGATGATTCAAGCGAAATCCAAGATAATACTTTCAACAGTTCAAGCGAAATCCAGAATATCAATTTCGCTTCAACTAGTTTCAAGCGAAATCGTCCAATATTCAAGCCAATATGTCTGATTTTGAAGCGAAATCAGCTATTATCTTCGAACTAACTCAAGTGAAATCCAGTTTTAGGTCAATTTTAACATGTTTTAATCTGAATTTTAGTCCGAATCTTTGTAGGCTTTGTTAAAACTACGTTTTACACGATATACTCGAAAATCAGACCATTTCGACCGTTGAAACTTGTTCAGATCAGAAAAATATAAAAAGAAATGAGTAGAAAGAAGAGAATCCGCTGCTATGGTATGAACTCCCCGTCCTGAGCTCTGATACCACTTGTTGGACCGTTCTACGACCTTAAACCGTCAGTAAAGGCAGTTCATCTCAGTTTACAGAGGCGGAATCAAAGTAAACTAAGTCATAACAGCTCTAATCCTTTTAATCTTTCTTTTCTGATTGATATTTGTGCTTGTACAATGTTTTCTGATACAAATCCGGCAGCACTTCGTGTTTCACACAATGACCATCTCTACCAAATGAACAACACAACAGCCTATATATAGACTTGAGATTTCGCTTGAGACTGCTTGAAGCGAAATCATCATATGTTGATTTCGCTTGAAGATGTTTCAAGCGAAATCTTCAAGTTTAACACAAACAAACCCTAATTAAACCCTAATGTGTGATCATTCAAACAATTCTAGACACAAGACTTGATAATGACGTACTCAGCAGACATTTAATGCACCAACAAAAAGGTTTGGGGTCAAAAAGATATGTAAAACTCATTTTTATAGCCCGAAAGGGCAAAACCGACAATTACCGAATTAAGCTTATGACTCTAAGTTATGCTCAGCCTAAAATTAATTAAAATTCTTCAAAAATCCCAAAATAATATATTAACTTAGTGGGTAAAAAGTTTGATATCAAAAAGTAGGTTTAAATAGGCTATATGCTAATTATGTCGTTTAATCGCTAAAAAGCTTTATAATTACGCTAATGAGCATAACTCTCAATCTACACCTCAAACTGATGTCAAACTTTGGGTACAAGTTTATATATCAGTAACTAAGGTTTCTACTCTTTTACATTTTCAAAAATCACGTTTTATGGTGAAAAGGGCATAATGGTCAACATATGAGCAATTAACGGAATCATGCATATTAGTTGGATAACTAATGAACCAAGGTGTATAATCACAGAGGGTTATACTAGCATGTAACCCGGTCCAAATAAAGCTCTAAGGCATTTCTAAAACATGCTTAAATAGGTCAGAACTGAAAGTCAAAGCAAAAGTCAAATTATGCGACTTTCGGTTCCGAACCGGGTTTCTACTGAATATTGTCGGGTTGAACATGTTTAGACATGTTCTTACATTAATTACTAAGTTATAATAATGATCAAACAGGTTGTATGGGTTCTACATTGCTAATTATGTATTAATTTGAAATTAAGCATCCTGTTGACTTTTTCTAATTAACTTTGACCCGACAAATGGTCTAGTTAGAGTGGGAATCAGAGGGTGCCCTTTTAAGGGTTTAATGCCCACATAATTACCAACTTATAACTACTTTCAATTCGACTAATCACTGGACCAACAATGATTAATCATTAAGTCAACCGTTAATTACGACGGTTTGACTTTTAAGCTAAAACTAAGCAAAAACTTTACTAAGAAAGGTTAAGCATACTTACTGAAGTCCTATGCACGAAATGTGATCACTTGAGTCTGATTTGGAGCTCCAGAAATGATCAGGAATGCAGAAGTGAGGTGTGATCAAAATGGTTGTACATAAGGCCTTTATATAGTGTTCAAAAGCACTTAGATTATTCACAACAAGTGCTACAACTGATAATGGATCATCAACAGATGTCCCTAAGTGCCTAGGACTGTTTAGGGGTTGCCCATGAAGTGAAAATATCCCATATAAGTCGGTTAAAGGGCTGGACAGGAGGCTGTCCACGTTTTCTGCAACTGGGGGTCTGGTGCGGCCCGCGTAAGACATCTTAACATCTTACGCGGCCCGCCTGAGCCTCGTATTCAGAATTTCACATTTTCAAGTTTTTGCATATTGTCCCTTGGCCTTTCGAAGGGTCACCCAAGCTTAATTCTTGCAATTTGACCCCTTTACATTTACTTACAAGGGCTTCAAGGCTTATACCCGCTTTATTGAGTCCTTGGTCACTTTGTTATTACCCGAAAAGTCATAAACTTTCTCGTTGACGCTTTTAACCCTTCTCACATGAATTTGATCATAACTTTCTCATACGATAACAAAACTTTATGAAATTTATATCGTGCATTCTAGTGAGCATAATTAACTGTTACAAAGCTTTGGGTTTGCTAAAAGGTCACTCAGAGGTATAACTTAAACATGTTGACACATTTAACCCCTGTAGTTTGTAATCTCTCACTTTTAGCTTCGTATGATCCATGATTTATTCGTTTGATGGTATAAACATCATGTAGGGTTATTGTAAGGTATATTTATTCACTGTTGACATTCTGAACCCGTATATTCACATACTTTCTATATTTGTCAACTTTAGTCCATCTAGAACATTCTTTCACACGTTCAAACTTATGACACGTGTCAACACATTATAGGACGTGAATTTTCGAGGTGTTACATCCTCACCCCCTTAAAAGAAATCTCGACCTCGAGATTTACTGAAACAAATAAGGGTACTTTTCTTTCATTGTGGACTCAACCTCCCACGTGTATTCGGGACCTCTACGGGCATCCCATTTTACCTTTACAATAGGCACATGCTTCCTTCGAAGCTTCTTGACCTGTCGATCCTCGATCGACACAGGTTTTTCAACAAATTTCAAGCTCTCTTCTATGTGCACATCTGTATGTGATATGACCAGTGATTCATCAGCGAAACACTTCTTCAGATTGCAGATGTGGAATACATTATGAATACCACTGAACTCTTTCAGTAAGTTTAACTTATAGGCAACTGATCTGACACGTTCGATAACCTCGAAAGGTCCTATGTACCTCGGGCTCAACTTGCCTTTCTTACCAAATCGCATCACTCCCTTCCAGGGTGATACTTTAAGCAACACCTTTTCTCCTACCTCGAAGTGAAAAGATTTATGCTTTAAATCTGCGTAGCTTTTCTGCCTATCTCTGGCAGCTTTCAGGCGGTCACGAATCTGGACAATCTTGTCCGTCGTTTCAAAGACTATTTCCGAACCTGACAGTTGGACATCTCCAACTTCTGCCCAACAAACGGGCGTTCTACACTTTCTACCGTATAAAGCCTCGAAAGGCGCAGCCTTGATGCTGGTATGGTAGCTATTGTTATATGAGAACTCAATCAATGGTAGGTGGTTATCCCAACTACCACCTAAATCAATTACACATGCACGTAGCATGTCTTCCAATGTTTGGATGGTACGCTCACTCTGTCCGTCAGTCTGAGGGTGGTAAGCCGTACTGAAATTTAAGCGCGTGCCCAAAGCTTGTTGGAAACTCTTCCAAAAATGTGACGTGTATCTGGTATCTCTGTCAGAGATAATAGCCACAGGTACACCATGTAGAGCTACAATCTTATCTACGTATAATTGGGCTAACATGTCGGAGCTATAGGTCTCCTTTATGGGTAGGAAATGTGCTGACTTAGTCAGTCTATCAACTATCACCCATATCGTGTCATTTCCTTTCCTTGTTTTAGGCAACTTGGTGATGAAATCCATCGTCACCATTTCCCACTTCCATGTGGGAAGTTCAGGTTGTTGTAGCAAACCTGACGGTTTCTGATGTTCTGCTTTGACTTGCGCACACGTCAAGCATTTAGCTACATAGGTAGCTACAGACTTCTTCAAGCCTATCCACCAATAGTTTGTCTTCAGATCCTGGTACATCTTATCAGCTCCAGGATGAACAGAATATTTAGAGCTGTGGGCTTCCTGGAGGATAACAGGTCGAAGTCCTCCATAAACTGGAACCCATATTCTTCCATTTAACCTCAGGATTCCGTCCTTGCCCTGAGATAATTGCTCTTCAGTAACTCCCAGCTTTTCGTTAGGATAGTTAGCTTCCAGCACAGCTTCCTTCTGTGCAGCTAACAACCTTTCATTCAAACTGTTCTTTATCTCAATGCTCTTGGCATTGATTCGGATGGGTTTCACCCTTTCCTTCCGACTTAAGGCATCAGCAACCACATTTGCCTTGCCTGGATGGTATCGGATTTCACAATCATAATCATTCAACGTCTCCATCCATCGTCGTTGCCTCATGTTTAAATCCTTCTGGTTAAACAGGTGCTGGAGGCTCTTGTGATCAGAATAGATCACACATTTGATACCATATAAATAGTGCCTCCATAGCTTTAGTGAAAATACAACGGCGCCCAACTCCAAGTCATGGGTGGTGTAATTCTTTTCATGCACCTTTAACTGTCGTGAAGCATAGGCAATAACCTTGCCTTTCTGCATAAGAACACATCCCATGCCAGTGTGTGATGCGTCGCAGTAAACCACAAAATCTTCTATTCCATCAGGCAATGTCAATACAGGAGCGTTGCTCAACTTTTGCTTAAGGATATCAAAGGATTCTTGCTGCTTAGGGCCCCAAACAAACTTAACCTTCTTCCTAGTCAAGGAGGTTAGGGATGCAGCAATTCTTGAAAAATTTTCAATGAAACGCCTGTAATATCCGGCCAAGCCTAGGAAGCTCCAAATCTCTGTAGGCATCTTTGGCTCTTGCCAATTCATGACAGCTTCCACTTTAGCGGGATCAACTTGGATTCCTCGTTCGCTAACCACATGTCCAAGAAATTGGACTTCACAAAGCCAGAATTCACATTTAGAGAATTTGGCATAGAGCTTCTCCTGCTGAAGTAATGAAAGAATACATCGAAGATGCTTCTCATGACCAGCCTTGTTCTTCGAGTAGATGAGGATGTCGTCAATGAAGACGATGACAAATTTGTCCAAGTAGGGCTTGCAGACGCGATTCACGAGATCCATGAATGCGGCAGTTGCATTTGTGAGCCCAAAAGGCATCACTAGGAACTCGTAATGACCATAACGAGTCCTAAATGCAGTCTTGTGTACGTCTTCATCTTTAACCTTCAATTGATGATAGCCTGACCTCAGATCGATCTTAGAGAAGTAGCTTGCCCCTTGAAGTTGATCGAACAGATCGTCGATTCTGGGCAATGGGTACCTATTCTTGATCGTGACTTTATTAAGCTCACGGTAATCGATGCACAGACGCATCGATCCATCCTTCTTCTTGACAAATAAGATTGGTGCTCCCCAAGGAGATGAACTAGGTCTAATGAAACCTTTGGCTAGCAACTCATCTAGTTGCGTTCTTAATTCCTTCGTCTCCGTTGGTGCCAATCTATAAGGTGCTCTAGCAACAAGTGTTACCCCAGGGATGATGTCAATTCTGAATTCGACTTGTCTATCTGGTGGTAAACCAGGTAGTTCTTCAGGAAAAACTTCGGGGTATTCAGAAATGACGGGGATATCTTCCATCTTCGGTCTAGGCTCATCAATAATCACTTGTGCCATGTAGATGACACAACCCTTCTTTAAACACTTAGAGGCCTTGAGCATAGTCACTTGCTCAGGCAGTCCATACTCGGTATCTCCCCGAATGGTAAGTGATTCACCAGACGGAGTCTTAATCACCACTTGCTTCTTGTTGCAGACAATTTGGGCCTGGTTATGAGATAACCAGTCCATACCCAAAACTATCTCAAAACCGGCTAACTTAAAGGGGAGTAGGGACAGGGGAAAAGAGTGGTTTTTAATGGATATAACACATCCATCTAATACAATTGAGACGGTTTCTATCGTGCCATCTGCTAACTCCACCTCGTAACTCACACTTAAGGTTTTGACAGGTAAATTCAGCAATTTGCAGAACTTATTATCTATGAAAGACTTATCAGCGCCTGAATCAAAAAGTACTCTTTCATATACATCATTTACAAGGAAAGTACCTGTAATCACGTTGTCGTCCTGGACGGCTTCCTTTGCATCCATCCTGAAGACTCTAGCATTCGTCTTCTTTCCTTCGTCGTCTTTCTTTGCATATTTCGGGCAGTTGGTCTTAATGTGCCCCTTTTCATTGCAACGGTAGCACGTTGCGTCTTTCAGCTTCTTGCAATCCAAGGTCTTGTGATCCTTGGACTTGCATATCCCACATGCAAAGGTTTTCGACTGGGTCTGAGAGTTCGACTCATACCTGCACTTCCCGAAGTGCTGTCTATTGCAGATCTTACATTTGGGCTTTTCTCCAGAGTGATGCCCATCCTTTCTAGACTCAGACCCTTTCTTGTGTTCATTGTTTCCTCGGTGTTTCTTGTTTGACCTACGTGAATTGTCATCTTCACGTTTCCTTTTCTCTGCATCCGAGTTCCTCAGAGATCTCTGTCGGACCGCGTCCAGAGTGAGGGACAAGGATATGTCGGTTACCGATCTGAAAGTAGTCGGCCGAGATGCCTTCACGTTTGCCTTTATTTCTAGGGCTAAACCCCCAATGAAACGAGCTATTCTTTTTGGTTCCGGGGATACCAGATACGGAACCAATCGGGACATTGTGTTGAAGCTCGTGAGGTAAGCTTGGCAGTCAAGGTTCTTCATAACCAACGATAGAAAATCAGACTCTATCTTCTCCACTTCATGCTGAGGGCAGTAGTTTTCCCTGATGAGGGCAACAAATTGCTCCCATGTCATGTTGTACAATGGGATCTTCCCGGTGGCTTGAATCAACGATCTCCACCAGGCTAAAGCCTCACCCTTAAATGATTGCGACACAAACTTGACCACATCCCTCTCAGCGCATCCGCTGATATCAACCACAGTATCCATCTCATCTAACCATGTCATACAATCTACAGCTCCTTTCTCCCCAGTGAAATCCCTGGGTTTACATGAGACAAAATATTTGTAGGAGCAACCCTTGTCACGGGGTCCTTGATTTAGCATTATCTTCTGAGACGGGTCACTATGATGATTTGAGGAGTGACGATCGTCATCTCCTTTCTTGGGTTCATCCTTCTTGGAGGGTGGCTTTGAATGCGGTGTAGATAGGGTCCTACTTCGAGTCCCACTATATTCTTCATACTGTCGTTCTAAGGCCTTTGTAACAGCGTCGTCTACTAACGCTTTCAGTTCAGCACCCGTTATATTAATTCGGGCGTTATCATTATTCTCCCTTGGGTGACTATTAATTTCATCCGAGTCAGCCATTTTAATTTGAACTGTTGCATAAGACAATGACAATAGTTTATTTGGGAGTTTATCATAGAATTTTCTTTTATGGCAATTCATTAACCATGGTATACATAAACCATATCTGGTTAATTATATTTATTTGGGATTTTATTACAATTTATCCTAATTATAAAAACAATAACAGTTTTATTAGTGGCACAAAAGGCCTAGTCACTAGGACATTTTTAAATCATAAGCTATGATTTCAGAGAATCAAAGCTTTTAAGGCTTGAACATAGTTCATTACCTTTTTCCGACAAGGAGTCATAGCTACCACTGTCTTTTGGCTCATGTAGAAATGAGCAAGGCCCGTAGGCACTATATTACCAATGTATGGTCAAAATATGATCATCTTAATTGATGATTTAAACCCATGATTCAGAGATCACTAAGTTGGGTTAGGAATCTTTTGAAGAATCCTTATATAAGAATGACGTGTGTGATTTTAACGAATCACGTCTACCAGGAGTATTAACATATTTTTAGATGTTAACAGGGATACAAATCTTTTAAACAGGTCTTACCATCTTGGCCAGGTCTTTATAATGACACTCAGGCTAGGTTTCACTCTTAAGATTCTTATTCAATAATTAATAGGCAGATTATTATTAAAAGAAATGATTTTGATTTATTAATTTCATATATAATATTTATGCATACAATGGCAAAAAATGAAATTTATAAACTTAACATTCCATTAATTATTAAAAGATTACATACTGCCCTAAACGGGTCTTTTTAACAAACACTTACCCACGCAGGGGTCAAACAGAAATACTAGTCCACGCAGGGACTTAAACAAACAACATACCCTCGTAGGGGTTAACAGAAAGATAGACCCACGCACGGGTCAAAACAAACAAACATACCCACACAGGGGTCAATACAGCAAGACAGGCCCACGCAGGGGCTCAACTGATACAAGGAAATTACAACAACAGTGGAAGGATTCAATGGTCCTTCTTGCTCTTCCCTTTTATTAGGCTTGTCAATCCTTGGAAGAAACTTTTTCGCTCCCTACGGTCTCTGTGAAAGTCTCGCTCGACTGGTCCAACCTTTGCAGAATTTCTTCACGCTCTGGTGGGGAGAACCTTGGCGGTTGCGATTGTTACCGAATTATAGGTCTAGTAGGTATTTGGTACCCATGGGTTGGGTACCCTACTCCCCAAGGGGCTTCATACTGTCCTTCATGATGAAGGGCGTTATAGTTGGCCGCTACCAAATATGGGTCGGCTTCAGCGTAACCATAGTTGGTGTGAGCCGGGTGCTCAAACGGGTTGTACGCCATCGAACCCGTGTTTGCTGGAATTGGGTTATCAAAACCCATCGGTGGTGGTTGCGGTGCAACTGGGTTCGAAGGTCCACCCATTTGTGGATCTTCTTGAAGTGGCGGATAATGACTGCCACTTGAGTGTCGAGGAGAGCTGAAGTGAAAATCTCCTCCACGCGCGGACATTTGCGCGCCTGTCCTCCTACGCCTCGGCGGTTCTGGAGGTGCCTGATGAACTGGTGGTGGTGGAGGCGGTGGCGTGACTGCCACAAATCGTGAATCCCCAGAGGGATCCTGCTGCTGTTGCTGCTGCTGCTGGTGAGGCGACGAATGATGCGAGGGTGTAAAATACCACTCGTACTGATTAAATCGTGCCTGGTAACTGTCCGGACCGTAGGGTGATCCATGAAAAGACGAACCATCCGAGACCTCAATAGGATGGTTGGGAGTTCCAGTTGCGGGCTCGACGGGATCGGTGTCCTCGTCCATATCCTCTGCATGATCGCCGGAGTAATGATCCTCTGGCCCCAATGGGTTAAAACCCACTGGTTCTTGTATGTAATTTGCCGGGTTAAACCGGCCCCTAAAAACAGGTGTGGGGTTACCAAAGGAATTATGCGATAGGGATCGCTAAAGAGGTATGTAAGAAGGTTGAGGGTTGTTGGGCTCATTTTCCGACTGTGGCCCATATGAGTTGTGAATGGGAGGTGTCGAACTGTGCGAGACAGACCGTCTAGCAGGTTCAAAAAGGTTCCTCCGGTTTTCTCTAGGGTCAGCACTCGCAATGGTGGTAGGAGCTCGCATGTGCGAAGGTCTGGCCTCGTGGTCATTGGGGGCGGTGATTGGCCCCTTGCCTCGTCCTCTTCGTCGAAAGAATCTTGGCGGCATATTTAGTCCTGTCAATATAACATAAGATAACCACAAGAATATAAAAATAAAGGACAAAACAAAACAAAGTAGAATTTGTCCTATGTTTTTTTTCTAGACTCGAAAGTTTTTAGGAATGTTCAATTGTGTAACTGAGATTAAAAACAAAAGGCTAGTGTTTAATTTACTCAGCGTTGGTTCTGATACCAACCTGTCACACCCCGATCTTTCCACGTTTGACCGGTGGGCCCGGTGGAGGAGTATCGTGACGTGGTTGGCAACATAACAGTCGAACAACACAATATTTAAATGCACAGCGGAAGCAAATGAAAGATATATTTCAATTGAATGTAATATTGTAATATCAAGTATCACAATAGTCGAAAGTTTATCCACAGGTGGATCAAAATAAATAGGAAACAGTAGTTCAACAGACTTTAGGCATCTTAAGCTTGCGAGACTCTTTTGATGCTAAGGAGAAATCCAGCCAATTACGATTAGTACCTGCATTCAATCTTTTTGGGAAAATACGTTAGTTTACACTGGTAAATACATTCAACCGACTCATTTCGAAAAGTTTAATAAAATTGATTTGAATGCACGTGGCACAAACTTTTTATAACTTGGGATAATTATTTAAATATATAATCTCGTAAAAGAATTACATGTTCCTTGTGCGTTCAGTAGCCCGGGTCGTGCCGGGTTAAAGATCAATAGACACACCACATTATTTATTTGGCACTGACGGGTGTACGCCTACACCCTGCGCTTAGGTCGTGGCCATTTCGTAAAATGATGCCAAGGATATCCGGGACATGGTCATTAACCTCCCAAAGGCTTTAAGCAAACAAAACAATTTAAACGGGCCGATCAAATATCAATTAGCCACCATACGATGGAAGATTTAATGCCCGACCAAGCGGTATTTTATATACCGTACCCAAAGCCCGTATAGGGAAAATAAGTTAAAAGTATTTACCTTTGCAAGTATAATTCACGAACAGCAAATGCAAGTAGCTTTTACAGGTCCTCCTATTCTGGAATGAAGGTTTATAATAACCTATTAGAATCCTAACGGTCTTTAGTTAAGCTTAAGCTTAGACCGATTAGTTTTTAAAGATACGGTTCGTACGCACGATTAAGCGAAGACCGGAATAGAATGTGATTTAGACCCGACAAGTTTGAAGACTTGTCTTATATGGGTAATCTAAACACATTCTGGATTTTGAGATAAAACCGATAAGGTTTGACCCGTTTCGGCTAGTTCATGCAAACTAGTTATATAAACCGAACCGAACGCGCAAGAGGCGTAACGGGTAACCATAAGAGCCATATACAGGTTTCCTAAGTTAATATGCCTCAAATATGTTGTGACATCAGTAAGTTATCTTTTATTATGCCCGAAACGAATTTAAACACAAACTATGCCCCGTAGGGGTAGTTTGGTCATTTACAAGGTTATAAAAGAGTTTAAGTATTAACCTGAGTTATAGGTCTGATATGATCAGCAAAAATATTTAATTTATTAAGTTATAGCAGTAGGGTATTTCATATATGTGAAATTTATCAATTATAAACAAACTATGCACCGTATGGGCATTTTGGTAATTTCACATAAGCCGAAAAGCTCAAAACTGAAGTCTGAGTTAAACAACTTTTGCTTACTGTTAAAATATTATCATTTACCTAAAATATCAGTAGGTAGCAACCCTTGTATGTTTAAAATAGTTTTAGTACATACTATGCGTTAAAAACGCTTAAAAAGGCGATTAGAAACCGTTTCCGGGTTCTATATGGAAAGCTGATATTTTTATCATTCCATAAGGTCAAAAATAATTTATTTATCATAAAAATCAGTAGCAAAAGGTTTGGGGTCAAAAAGATATGTAAAACTCATTTTTATAACCCGAAAGGGCAAAACCGACAATTACCGAATTAAGCTTATGACTCTAAGTTATGCTCAGCCTAAAATTAATTAAAAATCTTCAAAAATCCCAAAATAATATATTAACTCAGTGGGTAAAAAGTTTGATATCAAAAAGTAGGTTTAAATAGGCTATATGCTAATTATGTCGTTTAATCGCTAAAAAGCATTATAATTACGCTAATGAGCATAACTCTCAATCTACACCTCAAACTGATGTCAAACCTTGGGTACAAGTTTATATATCAGTAACTAAGGTTTCTACTCTTTTACATTTTCAAAAATCACGTTTTATGGTGAAAAGGGCATAATGGTCAACATATGAGCAATTAACGGAATCATGCATATTAGTTGGATAACTAATGAACCAAGGTGTATAATCACAGAGGGTTATACTAGCATGTAACCCGGTCCAAATAAAGCTCTAAGGCATTTCTAAAACATGCTTAAATGGGTCAGAACTGAAAGTCAAAGCAAAAGTCAAATTATGCGACTTTCGGTTCCGAACCGGGTTTCTACTGAAAATTGTCAGGTTGAACATGTTTAGACATGTTCTTACATTAATTACTAAGTTATAATAATGATCAAAGAGGTTGTATGGGTTCTACATTGCTAATTATGTATTAATTTGAAATTAAGCATCCTGTTGACTTTTTCTAATTAACTTTGACCCGACAAATGGTCTAGTTAGAGTGGGAATCAGAGGGTGCCCTTTTAAGGGTTTAATGCCCACATAATTACCAACTTATAACTACTTTCAATTCGACTAATCACTGGACCAACAATGATTAATCGTTAAGTCAACCGTTAATTACGACGGTTTGACTTTTAAGCTAAAACTAAGCAAAAACTTAACTAAGAAAGGTTAAGCATACTTACTGAAGTCCTATGCACGAAATGTGATCACTTGAGTCTGCTTTGGAGCTCCAGAAATGATCAGGAATGCAGAAGTGAGGTGTGATCAAAATGGTTGTACATAAGGCCTTTATATAGTGTTCAAAAGCACTTAGATCATTGACAACAAGTGCTACAACTGATAATGGATCATCAACAGATGTCCCTAAGTGCCTAGGATTGTTTAGGGGTCGCCCATGAAGTGAAAATATCCCATATAAGTCCGTTAAAGGGTTGGACAGGAGGCTGTCCACGTTTTCTGCAACTGGGGGTCTGGCGCGGCCCGCGTAAGACATCTTAATATCTTACGCGGCCCGCCTGAGCCTCGTATTCAGAATTTCACATTTTCAAGTTTTTGCATATTGTCCCTTGGCCTTTCGAAGGGTCACCCAAGCTTAATTCTTGCAATTTGACCCCTTTACATTTACTTACAAGGGCTTCAAGGCTTATACCCGCTTTATTGAGTCCTTGGTCACTTTGTTATTACCCGAAAAGTCATAAACTTTCTCGTTGACGCTTTTAACCCTTCTCACACGAATTTGATCATAACTTTCTCATACGATAACGAAACTTTATGAAATTTATATCGTGCATTCTAGTGAGCATAATTAACCGTTACAAAGCTTTGGGTTTGCTAAAAGGTCACTCAGAGGTATAACTTAAACATGTTGACACATTTAACCCCTGTAGTTTATAATCTCTCACTTTTAGCTTCGTATGATCCATGATTTATTCGTTTGATGGTATAAACATCATGTAGGGTTATTGTAAGGTATATTTATTCACTGTTGACATTCTGAACCCGTATATTCACATACTTTCTATATTTGTCAACTTTAGTCCTTCTAGAACATTCTTTCACACGTTCAAACTTATGACACATGTCAACACATTATAGGACGTGAATTTTCGAGGTGTTACAAAACACAAGAAACACAGCGGGAGAAGATAACACCACGAGCACCTAGTGCTCTAATACCATGTAAAGAATACAATATCAAGAGAAATAATGATTTTATTAAAACGTACACCAGTCAAAACAGATTAATCGGATGTATATGAACCGGTCGGCACAGATTACTGACTAAAATCAAGACAACACAACACTCAACCTATGCAGATCATCAACGCGATGATCTTCTCTATCTTTGATGATCAGAATGATCAATAAACTCACAAATCTCACAAAGTTGAAGAAAACCCTAGAAACAAGTGGAAAGATTCTAGAGAAAGAAAGAGAGATTAAAACCCTAGAAACAAGAGGAAAGATTCTAGTCAAAGAAAGAGAGATTAGAGAAGACAAGATAGATCATATCAATCTCTGATCTCAATGTCTCTTTATATCAAGAGAACCTGGCCAAAGGCCAAGGGTTAGGCCCGCATCACTTTATGTCCAGCAACAAAGGCCCATCAGCATTAATTGAGCCCAAACTCTGACCAGCAACACTTCATTGAACTCAAAAATCCAAAAGCAAGCCCATTCAACATATATGCAAAACAAAGAAACAAAGATATAAGAATTTATAAAAAAAACACTAAAAATATTATATAAACATATTGAATTGAGATGTATATTTCAACACTATTGTAACTTCATCATAATAAAACTTTTTTCCTTGATAATAAATTGATGTTTTTAATACATGTAGATTTCTTATCATCTACCATCTAAAATTGAAATGCTCAGATCATTGTTTGAACTTATTCCATACGAGTGTGCACTATCCTATGTACATTCTCCTACATAAAAACCCGGTTCTTTGGGTGAAGGCAGTGGACCATCACTCCCCAACATCAAGATTACGGAAGTCATAGTTGGTCTATCTTCTGGGTGACGTTGAACACACAACAAACCAACATGGATTGATCGTAGAACCTGAGACACATTGATTAATTCACCTAGACACTTAGCAACCAACTCCAATGATCTACCTTCATTATGAAGTCTCCATGCCTATCAAAATCAGAGAACACAAGTTATGTTTCGGTGTTTCATAAGGGCAAAATTGCATTAAAAGAAATAAGCAACTTTTTTCTTGTTTCTGTTTAGATAACTAGCCTTATTTTGGCTCAAACTATTATAAGGTCTTCATTTTGTATGATCTTTGAAATTACCCCGAAAAGTATGGTGAATTTTGGATTTTATTTTAATTTATACATACACACTATTTTATCCGGGTTTCTCTATCAAAAAAATTAGATAACTAGCTTTATTTCGGCTCAAACTATTATAAGGATTTTTCATTTTGTTTAAGCTTTTTTTTAATCATTTTCCATTTAAGATATAATTGATTTTTATGATAAACTATCTAATAAATACCTAAAATACAACTTTGTTTAGTATAATAGGATATTTAATATAAACCTTTGATTAGTCTTTCTGTCTGTGATTGATACGATTTTTATTAAAAAATGAGTTATATTTAATATGAAATATATGTTTATATTACAAGACTTGAAAATGTTTTATTTTGAATATAACTTATTATTTAATAAAAAATAATTTGAAATGTAGAGAAAACTATGGATTAATAATTTTTTTAAAATCTATACTATATAATAAAAGAAACCTGTTTTGGGACACGTGTCGCATTTCTACGCATCCTCAGAGTTGTTTTCCCACTGATATATTTATCTCTAATTTAGTTACTATCCTTAAATTACTCACGATTTTCTCTCTCTAATAAATATGTAATTTTTTTTCCACAAAATGAGCCATAATTATAAGTAAGTTTTATTTTATGTTTTACGAATTTTTTAGTTTAAATATTATTTATATGTTTTGTAATTGATAAGTGATAAATTATAATTATAGATAAGTCTTTTTTATTTTATGCATTCTTTACATATAATTATAGATAAGTTTTTTTTATGCATTCTTTACATATAAATTTGGCTTTAAGAAAGATGATAATATAAAATCATGACATTGAATTTGTAATCTTCTGTGTTGTATAGGTGAGATATCTTATGCAATGAATTTAACATAATTTAAAAATGTGTTTACAGATATATTACACAAAAATTAAAGGATGGCTACGATTTTGTATAATACATATTCCCGGGTAACACAAAAATATTATGTTTTGCTTATATATGTTTCACACAAATTCCATATATTATTTCGGTGACACACCCTCAAATATTAAAAAGAAATAAATAAACTAAATGGTGTGTTGACATGTGGCATTAACTTATTATAAGTTATATTAGATATTTCCTAACTGAATTTATTTGATTAATTTATAAGTTTCATAATAATTTTATGAAAATTCTTAAGGTGACGGTTTTCTTTTATATTCCAGAGGTAATTTATTTTATTTACAATGTTTTTGTTGTTGTTGTTATTATTATTATTATTATTATTATTTTGCGTCATATGTTATAATTTAGTTAGCTAAAGATTTATTTTCCCTCTTATTTCACTCTCTTTCAGATTTTATTATTCAATTTTTTAACTTTTATTAAAAGATCAACAATATGTTATCACAAAATTTATTTTATAATATTGTAATCTTTAATATTAACTATATTTATTTTATTCAACCCGTGTAATACACGGGGTTGTAACCTAGTACTAGAATATAGTAGAGTATATAAATTCTATTTCAAATAAAATAGGTAAAATCAAAAAAGAAGAAATTCATTATGGTGAGAGGAAACGGGCTACAAACCCTAAATACAATAATTTAAAAAAGAAAAAAAAGAAACTTGGATTATAACTTTTCTTCAAAATCATAAAACATTTAAAAAATCGTTCTTAGTTATCATAAACAAGCACATCATTAATTTTACACCATACCAGGTGAGAGTACCTTTTCATAGGGCTGTAAACGAACCGAACGTTCAGCGAACAGTTCGTGAACCGTTCGGCGGGAAGTTCGTTTATGTTGGTTCGTTTGATAAACGAACGAACATGAACAAGAAATTTCGTTCGATTAATTAAATGAACGAACATGAACAGAGGTCTCGTTCGTTCGAATGTGTTCGTGAACGTTCGGTAAATGTTCGTGAACATTCGTTCATATGCGTTTATTTATGTTCGTATGTTTTTGTTTTAATTAAAGATTTTTATACTTTCATATATTTTATCTATACTTTTTATATTATTAAACTTTTATTTATTTTATTACCCTAACAATTAAACTATGAAACCCTCTTTCATATTGTTTATACACCATTTCCCTTTCTTTTCTCATTATTTACATCGGCGAATACGATTGACCTCTATTCCACAATAAGGGATTCAAGTTTCAGTGATACTCTCTGGGCCATCTACCTTTATCCTTCGTCATGTTCGCCAAATTTATTTGTGTTCGTGAACCATTCGCGAACACGCTCATTTCCTTAATGAACGAACACGAACATAATATCTCGTTCGATAAGTGTTCATGAACCGTTCGTGAACACATTTATTTCCTTAACGATCGAACACGGACAAGGTCTTCTTCGTGTTCGTTCGGTTCGTTTACAGCCCTACCTTTTCATTTTAATGTTTTAAATTTACTTATTATCAACATTTTTTATTAGGAAAACAAAGACACTTATAAAAAAATAATTCCTCTATCCTTTTATACGATTGCGTGTATAAAAGTAGCAGGCCAAACTTACATGTCCCATAAGGTTGTTGTAGTGTTCTTTGTGAACGAATCCTCTATTTTTCTCCCCACATACAATTTCCAGCACAACTACACCAAAACTATATACATCTGACTTGATCGAAAAGACACCATCTCCTGCATACTCTGGCGCCATATAGCCACTGTGATGAATCAAAGTTAACGAAAATAATTCACTAGATAAACTGGAATGAGATGAGGGTACGTGAATCTCACTATGTTCCAACCACTCTGTTTGTGTTTGCCTCTATTTGATTACCTCCAAAACTTCTAGCTGTGCCGAAATCTGATATCTTTGGGTTCATATCCATATCGAGCAAAATATTGCTGACCTTTAGATCTCTATGTATGATTCTAAGTCGAGAATCCTGATGAATATAAAGAAGTCCACGAGCAATTCCATTGATAATGTGGTAGCGTGCATGCCAATCAAGGAGTTCGCGTTGAGTTCTATCAAATATGAATGAATCAAGACCTTTGTTTGGCATGTATTCATAAATCAACATCTTTTCTGCTCCCTCTGCACAGTAGCCCAAAAGCTTGACAAGATTACGATGTTGTAATTTAGATATTGAGATGACTTCATTCTTAAATTCACGAAGTCCTTGAGTGGATGTTTTTGCTAGCTGCTTCACAGCTATTTCCTTCCCGTTTTCGAGTACACCTTGAAACATCACAATGTGTACGTATTTCCTTTAACCGGACATTAAGAAGAATTAGTAAGTAAACCTTTGTATCCAAATGTTTTTTAGAGGACCATAATAAAAAATAAACAAAATTATATATATTTATAATTAGACAAAATTACATAAATCAACCTTTATGTTATACCTAAACTGCATTTTATAACTTTCACTATGAAATTAGCAAAACCCAACATTTATATTCATGTTTTGTAACATTCTATAACCTTTAGAACTAACGTCGTCCAAAAACTATGTTACCTCACATGCTTTGCATGTGAGGGTACTATGGTCTTTTATAACATAAAGGTTGATTTGTGCACATGTTATTATATATATAGTAAAATATTATTTTTTTGCAAAAACAATATTATTTGTTAGTAATTATATATTTATATATATAAACATATATAAAAAATAGTTCTAAATTTATTTTATAAAAAAATTTTGATTTTAATATTTTTATAAAGTAAATAATAATGACAAGATAAATTACTTTTTATATAAAGTATAACTAAAACACAAATTCTTTTAAAATAAAGCTATTGTAACATCCGGAATATTTTTATAATTATATATATTATAACGGGCGTTTTAAAACTACTCAAACTAAAAGGTATTTTTTATGTATATGTAAGTATGTGTTTATAATATAAAAATATTAGACAAATTTATATCGATAAAAGAAACTAATAAATTAATTTGACATTTAAAAAAATCTTTAATAAACTTTAGTAAACAAATTCTAAATATATAATACGTAAATAATACTAATACAAATGCAATAGGGAATAATAGAATGTCTTAAACTGCATATACATTTTTAATATTGCATTTGTATTATTTACATATTATATAGTTAGAATTTGTTTACTAGAGTTTATTAACGATTTTTTTAAACGTCAAATTCATTTAGTAGTTTCTGTTATCAATATAAATTTGTCTAATTTTTTGTTTTTATAAACACATACTTACATGTACATAAAAAATACATTTTAGTTTGAGTAGTTTTAAAACATCCGTTACAATTATAAAAATATTCCGGATATTACAATAACTTTATTTTAAAAGAATTCGTGTTTTATTTATACTTTATATAAAAAGTAATTTATCTTGTCATTATTATTTACTTTATAAAAATATTAAAATCAAAATTTTTATAAAATAAATTTAAAACTATTCTATATATAATATATAATTAGTAACAAATAATAATGTTTTTGCAAAAAAAAATTACTATATATATAATAACATTTTTTGCAAAAATCAACCTATATGTTATAAATAATCTTTTTGCACAAATCAACATTTATGTAATCAAAGACCATAGTACCCTCACATGCAAAGCATGTGAGGTAACTTAACTAAGTTTTTGGACGACGATAGTTGTAAAGATTATAGAACATTACAAAACATGAACATAAAAGTTGGGTTTTACCGATTTCATAGTGAAAGGTATGAAGTGCACTTTAGGTATAAGATAAGGTTGATTTATGCATTTTAGTCTAATAATTATATCAACTCATGTATAAGGACTTACTACTTAATTACTATAACTTGATAATTAAACTAATTTATCAAAACTCACAAAACCATTTAATTAAATAAATTCCAATAGTCAAAGGAAATAAATGTGTCTAAAGAGTATACTGCAACAATTCTGATATGAGTCCACATATTCTTAGCAGCTATTTGCGTGAATTATTTTATCTTAGCATCTCTAATGAGATGGGAGAAATTTTTACCCACCCAATCATGATGTGCCATGTCAATTTCCCTCTCATACATCACTCTTGCGAGTCTTGTCTAAAAAACATAAGGGGTGGTTTCACTCAAACCATTTTAAAAAAAAAAAACGAGGGATGATTGGTTGAAAGAGAGTGGGGCACACCACTACCCCCTCTCCCTCATCTTCCCCGCATGCGGTGAGAAGTCCCCGCAAATCTCCTCCCCGTGTGGCAAAACTGTTGATGGCGGCACTCTCCCCTCGCGGCAAATAGCCTCCCCGCATACACCCCCTTCACTCTTACGCCATATGACATAAAAGGTTCATAGGGTCCCAGAATATATACCTTGTAAACGGGGCCAAATCCGCCCTCTCCAAGTTTGTTATTCTTTGAAAAGTCGTTTGTAGCTTTAACTAACGTAGACAAGCCAAATAGTGGCAGCTCTAGATCTTCATTATTCTCAGGATCATGTTCAACCTCATTTTTGGGTATCCCTGTGAAGTGGACTATCATTTTAAAACAACTAGTAGCACTTGGTACATATACGCGACACGATGATTTAGTAGGTTTTATGCAACTTAAAATACAATTTGGACGATGTATATCGGTTTTTGTTTTGATAATAAAAAATATCATGTTGATCTGTAGAGAATATTCAAAGTTCATACCTTGTTGTTGTTGCTTCTTCTTCTTATTGAAACAATAAAATAAGCATATTGAAACTAGGATGACCAAAACCACAATTGCTATGAGGACCACAACTCTCACTCTTATTGAAACTGCACTTGACCTTATCCTGTTTTCTACGGAGTCTATGCCAAAACATAATGTTCATGCCATGATGTTTTCTATGAAGATAAATATAAAAATAAAAATAAAAATAAAAATATTGTTTTAATTTACCTAACTCTGAAGGTGCCATTCGTATATAAAGAGTGTCCCCGTTTTCAGCAAACGTTCGGATATCAATCAAGTCACCGAACCAGAGCAAGCAACCACTTCCGGCCCCTGAGACATTCGAATTTGTGTATGCAGTACATGAACAATTGCTTTTGCACATCTTCTCACACACCACAAGGGTCATGGTCTGGTTATACCATGACCCCCTAGTGTCAGGTAGCTTCAAGTTAGAATATTTGTTGAACCCTTCCCCCGGTCCACAATCCAAAGGGACAATACGTCGACACCCTTGTGATGAATCTGCACCCCTCCACTGATCAAGAGATCTCGGTTCAAACCCCTTCAAACATTCACAAACTGGGGAATTGTTAATGTTGCACGTCCCAAATGGCCCGCACACAGCATACCAATCACATTGGTCGCTTACAGGGGCCATATAAAGGGTCCATTCTTGTTTACTATCGGTCCATAACAAGCGCTCTATATGACCGTTTGGATGTAACACCACATGACTCAAAACCGAAGAAATAAGATGATACTGGTAGTAAATTTCTCTTTGATTAAGAACAAAGGTGTAGTTGTAAATAGGGTTCGGTCTCAAATTGGGGAATCCGGTAAACCTGAGTCCGTTCCATGGACCTCCTCGAAACTTTATATCCAGGCCATCCGTTAGGATCGTCTGAGGATAACCACTGGTATCAATCCGATAAGAAAACTCACCGGAAGCAGGATCATCGTTAGATTTCCACGACGTGAAGTGCCTTTCAATCCCGGTAACAAAATTCCTACCAAGTTTCATTCCAGGAAGTAAAGTGTCTGTCATAAAGTCGAAACTTTGCCATATGGGATTTTCTTGATCACCTTCGTCGTAAATTATAAAGTTGCCTGTATCTAGAAGCTGACCAATCGGACGCACCACTGATGAGTTAGCCGATGACCATAGGACATCACCCGTGGTGCCATCCTGGAGACTTAAAACTCCCAGAAGGGTGAGAGTTAGCTCGCCGTTGGTATGTGTAAGTGGTGTGTTTCGATTGGCCACCCATACAACGGTTCCGTAGGATCTTTTCTTGTACCAAATTCCGACATAGTGGTTCGTGGAGTTGCGGGGGTTAAAGAAACCAAGTTCGAAGGTTTCTTGTGGCGAAACGATGGTTTCATTGTATCTAATGGTTTGGTTTGCAGATAGCGTACTATTTGCAGCATGGATACAAGTTATTGATGTATGAAGTACAACAATGAAGCCAAAGATCAACTTGATCTTGGTTACTCTTTTACCCGCCATTAACGTATCAGGAACCGTACTTTTAAGATTTTAAATTAAGAAGATTTTGATTCAGTTTAGAAAATTAAAGCAAAACTGCATACTATTGTTTCTTTAAATGGGAATAGGATTATTTTTTAGTAATTTACAGTCGCTATCAGTAGTATTTTATAAGAAGAAAAAAAACAATAGTGTTTTGTTTTTGTTAATCATATAATCAACCACATGTAAAATGCAACCTGTGAAAATAAGCATTAACTATTAAATATTTGTAAATAAATATGTCCTTGAAAAGGATGATACACATCCGGCTTGCACCAAGTCAAAATTAAAACAACAATATTTAAAAACTTGATTTCTAATCTTTTTTTATATTTCTTATGGATACAAAACCTGTTTGAAATATTTGGGTTAACTTATTCTACAATTTTACAAAAACTCTTAATCGTAAGAAATGTAAGAAGGCTTTATAGAGTGACAAGTGTCCAAGAACCTAAAACCTAAACCCACTACATCACCACCCAAAACGTAAACACCCCACCCCACCCTGCGATTTGGCAAAAGATCCGACTCAGCCCTCGCAGCTGGATGCCAGATAAGACTACTCTGGGAAATGCTAAATATATTGTTTATTTTAGAAAATTCTTGGTCAAATATGTCTATTTTAGTAATTTGATTTTGGTATTTAAAAACTCACTATCCCTCAGCCTATACTCCATTTTATAAGGTACCGTGCACTATCAATTACGCATATATATTTTATAAAGCAATTGTTTTCAGTCTTTCATAGTCATGATAAGTAGAAGTTAATAAGATAAAAAAAAAAAAAAAAAAAACCAAATGTTATTTGTTTTTTTATTGTCTATTGATCTAACATCTCAACAACCCTTGACATTAGCAAAAAGGAAAATTTGATTTTAATAATTCAAATTTTGACCTACCTTACCCTCCCCCCCCCCCCCCCCCCCCCACACACACACACACGCACAAGAATACCCACACCACCATCACACCAGACCGTTGCCAAACTCCTAAGAAATAACTAAAAAGAAGAAGAGAGTTGTTATATTTCTATATAATTGTGGCCTTCAGTTCATCATCTAAATAAAATAAACCATATGATATTATTATCCTAAATATTAATTATAAGTCATTATTTGATGAAAATAATGACATTAGGAAGAATGTGTAGGGTTACCCTTTGGGTGTCCATAACAAGAGAATAAAAGGAGAACAAACTACACCAAATAAGTACTCTCCCTTTTCATTTTTCTCTAAATCTTGATCCATCCCAAGAAGACACTCTAAAGTGGAACCAAGAACATCTTGATGGGAATTATGGCTTCGTAATCATCCGCAAAGATAACCATTCCATAAAGTATGTATCTTGATTTGGTGTCCATGTTTATGTGTATGATATGATTGAATAACATGATTATATTCTTTAGTTTTTTATACATGTTTAAAGATATAATTAACATGCGGTATCAGAGCACTATGTTGATTATATCAATTCAATCATAATGGAAATTGATTCGATGGTATGTGATCTTCATGATAAATTTGCAATTTTTCATAATTGTATAAAGTGTTCTTCTACAAATTTTAGAAATCCGAATCTCATAATTTACAAATAGATAATCGGATCATGTGATATTAATTAGAAGATCACAAACTGTCCTATTTTTCAATTAATGATATGATATATATATTTTATTGAATTAATTTAGTAAGATCACCAAATCATTTTATATTTAACTGGTGATATCATGGATATAAATTCAATTTTATAATCTGTGCTTTGACGCTGATTCATTCCATCAAAAACAAATTCATTGTATTATGTCCATGCATTTGTTTATTTTAATTGGATAACTTTTGCTGAATAGATTTCACGGATATTTCTCAACTTTAATTGTTTAATGGTGTCATATGATTGAAATCTCTATTGCACAATAATGTCTTTTAGTGTTAGGATCTGAGTTTCTTAGATTGTGTTTTGTTTAATAAGAATGAAGATGAAACAAAGATAAATTGCAGCGGAATTATGAAATAAACTTTTAACACACAATCAATGAGAGAATAAGTTTAAGCAAACATGTTTGACATGAAATCGAATGATTGTATTTATTACAATACTCAATTACAATGCATGCATGCACAAATCTCCCCCTCAGCCTGAGCTCACTTGAACGTTTGTACAGAATGACTTGGTGATGAAAATAGCTAATAGAACAGTACAGGGTACTGTTCTATTTATAGTACAGAACAACCACTGAGCATCTTTGGCTGACGTCACCATGAAAGTGACATCTAACCTCCTAACAACCTACAACCACTGACGATTACAACCACTGATACAAACTACTGATTTATGATAAACAATACAAAGCATAACTAAACTACTGATTCTTCATTCCACTGTTGTGGCTCCAGCAGTGCTTTAGGTCTTCAGCAGTACTTGAGTTACATCAGTAGATTGGGCTTCAGTGTTTCAACTTCATCAGTCTTTTAGATCAGCATCAGTTGTAAGGGCAGTGCATTGGGTCATCAGATGTTAGAGCCACTGTCAAGGGAGAAGACTTGTACAAACAACTGCTTATGGTGAATCCACTGATCTGAACCAGTTTTGGCTTTATCATCGGTTCCGTTATAGGGTTCAATCCCAACAATCTCCCCCTGGAACATATAATGCCAAAACACTTCATTATTCTAGATTTTTATTGCCTCATCAAGAATTCCCTAACTTACCCTTTGAATTGTAATTCAAAGTTCATGGAATCCTCATCATCCTCATCCCTGCACAGTGTAAGCTCAAGGAGATCTTGTAAATCTTCTACACTCAGGTCAAGTTCATCTTCCCTTGATATATGCTTTACTTCACCACTGGACTTGAGCAATGTCAATACGTGTGTCTTTTGTTCAGACTTCCACTTTAGTATTTTTGAGTCCAGTGGGTTTCTTCGGAGAGTTTTTATCTTTGATGAGTTTGGTGATGAAGGCCTGGTTATGACAGCTTTAGCAGGGTCTTGAGATTTTGCAAGTTCATGGTTTTCTACAATCATTGTCTGAAGAACCATCTTCATAATATATTTTTCTTGAGCCTTGTCTTCTTTTGTTTCTTCATCCATCTGCTTTTGCTTCCTTCTTTGATAAAGGATAGCAGCAGGTGGAGCAGTTGTTCTTTTGATTGGAAAGGCCTGTTTGACTGGAACCACTGCTTCTGGATAATTTGGCTTTTTGGGAGCAGTGGGATCTTTCTTTCTTAATTCCTCCAACATTTTGTAGGTATCTAACACTTTCACCTCTATCCACCTTGTAACCTGATTCCTTGAGCCATAGTCTGCAGCTATAAGCTCTTCTTTCATTCTTTTCAGCTTCAAGGCCCTTTCAGGTACATTCTTTTTATACTTTGACCAAACTGGAGGAGTTTGCTTTATTTTGTCATCAAGCATCTTTTGGATTCTTGCTATCTCCTCCTTGAGTTCACTTATGGTCCATTCTTTGTACTGATACTTTTCTGCCTTGTATTTCTTATATGCCATGATATGCTCAATGTAGTCTTGTTTTAAGCTTTCATCATCTTTTTCTGACAACTTCTAACAAAGATCTTTTGAAAACTGCTCTAAAGTTCTTACTTTGGTGAGCATGTATTGCAAATTCCTCTGAATTTCTTTATCAGATTTTCCCTTTGTGTCTCTTTGTGATATATCCTCTGCTTGTTTGGCCTTCAGTTGAAGATACTCTTCTATGTTCCTTGGCAGAGGATAACCTTGAAGAGATGGGAGATTCGTATTTTCAGGATCATCTTCAGAGTAGAAAGATTTGATCTCCTCCCTAACTGCTGGAAGATCCACAGGAAATTGTACTCCCACAGGAACTACGACAGTGTTTGAATTAAGGGCTTGAACTGAAGAGATTAGAATAGGGTTTGGAATAGTGGCTAGGATCAGAGGTTGTGAAGATGTTGGAAGTGGAGAAGTGTCATCTTCAAGTACAATATTTGTTACCCTTCTTCTTTTGTGCTTTGGAGTGATTGGTGGTGTATTTGTGGGTTGAGTGGTGGTGTTTGAAGTGATGGGTGACTGACTAAAAAATGTTGAAACAACTGGTGTTTCAACCACTGTTGTCACTACAACTGTTGATGTATCAACTGTTGTCTTCTGCTTTTTGGCAGGTGGTTTCTGTGATGGTGATGTTGTTTTTGGTATGGCAGTGGATTGAATGATGGTTGATGAAATGATGGGGGCAGTGGTTGACACAACATCTATTGAAACAACTGAAGTGTCAACAACTGTTGATACAACAGGTGTCTTAACATCTGTTGGTTTGGAAGTTTGATGTGAGGAACTTTTGGGGATTTGAGGAGTATGTTTGGTGGTTTTGGAAGGTGGGGTTTTGGGTTGGCTGACCTTTCTGGTACTCTTTCTTCTTTTTGTGGTTGAAGTACCCTGTTCTTCCTTTTCCATCATAACTTTCTTCTACTTTTCAAATCTTTTCTCTCCCTTTCTTTCCATTCTCTCTTTTCTATCTGATTTTTGTTCAGCAAATGCATTGAGAGTCACATCAACCTTTTTAGAACCATCTGGCCTTGGAATTTCTACCACAGTTTTAGACTTTGGATCTGGTGGTAGATATAAACCTTCTTTTCCATTCTTTCCTTTCTCCCCCTTTTTAGCATTATCAGAGTATTCAACATAAACAACTGTAGGAGGAGAAGTGCCAGTGGTTTGAAACAGATGAGCTTTAATGGCCTTTATATCAGCTTGAGTATCCTTGTACCTAGCTTCCATCATATTTCTAAACATTTGAAGTTGAATTTCATGCTGGTGATCAGCATATTGTCTTTGTTGATGAAGCATAGGTTGAAACAAATGCCATAGCTCAGTGGGGGATGGAGCAGATGTTGCAGCAGTGGGTGTAGCCTTTTGAGATTGTAACAACTGTTGCAGCATATTTTTGATATCTGCAACAGAGGTTTCAATTTTATCAACCCTCTCCATCAATTCTCGGTATTTTAAACCATCACCCAACTTAATGGGATCATCTGATTTCCCACCAGCAGTGGTTGTATCAGCAGTTGACTTAGGGAAAGTTTCCTAAAAATCATCCATTGATGCCCCTTGTTCTTGGTACTGGGGACTTCTTTCCTCAGCAGTGGTTACCAGAGTAAACACACCAGTGGGTATTGGATACACACCAGTGGTCACCTTGGTTCCCAATGAAGAAATTGTCGTCAAGGGAGTCTGAGTGATGAAACAACTGGTCAGGTGTAAATCAGTGGATTCAACACCTATAGTTGCTGCTCCACTTGAACTACCACCAAGAGTTACATGTAACTCATGGGGTGTAACCTCCTCAGCTGTTGATGGGTTAGCATGGGTAGAGGAATCAGACTCAGTCACTTGTTGAAGTATGTTCTCAGTGATAGGTTGTTGAGAAGAACTGATTTGTGTCTGATCCATATCCAATGCATTCAACATGGGTATAATGGATGGTGGAATTTGTGCAGTGAGGATTGGGGTTGAAAGAGAATTTGCCCCGGGAGCAGGGCTGTGGAAGATGGATTCAAGTGAATCCAGTGCTTCATAATTTGTTGTCCCTGTGTGTACAACCTGATCCTTTTGTGAGGATGCAGGAGGAGTTTTAGGTTCAGGTTGAGATCTTTCTTCCATTTGCTGTGAGGAAGTAGCAGCAGTGGTTATTGGTGACTTTTGTGCTGTCACAAGAATAACTTCTGGGATCTCATCTTCTAGAATATTCCTTTTGGATGGTTTGGGGGGCTTTTGGGATTTTTTCTTGATTGGCTTTTTGGTGATTTTTGGTGTGGTTTTCACAGCAGTGGGTCTGCTGCTGTGATCAACAGGAGCAGTGGGCTCAACAGCAGCAACCTGAGGAGCAGAGGTTGTCTCAGCTAAATTTTGCTCAGGTTCCTCTGTTTGTGTTTTATAAGGTTTTGATAGCCTTGTAAAGGTTTCGGAAGATAGGCTGCTTATTTGAAAAGGAAATCCTTGGATAAGCACATGTGCACTATCCTTTGGAAATTTCTTTTGTAAGTAAAAACTTAAAAATCTAAGAAATAGCAAAAATGGTTTTTTCTTTTCATTTATATTAAAAAAAAATTGACCATGTCATTGAAAATCTCTTGGGAGTAATTGAAATTTTCTCCTGCCATAATAACATAGCCCAAGTATTGGATTTTCAATGTTATTTCATTAAAAGTTGTAGTTTTATTTGAAACACACATGAGAAGGGTATGGAATAAAAATCTCATGGGAGGTGGAAAACTTCCCTTTTGCAAAGCATCCTTTTTCATTTGTTCCTCATACCTTCTATTAAGTAAATCAGTTTAGTATTCTTCCTTTGGGAAAGAATTTTTACCTGTGTGATCATTTATTTAAAAAATTTCAGAGATTGATTGTGGTGTGACTTCCACTTGAATTCCCCCTACTGTTGAAGTAATAGCCCAAGGCTTTTTGTCTTGAACTTCAGTTTTTGCATTTTTCCAAAAGTCACGTAGGGTTTCAATGTAGATGGGTGTGTTGCAAGTCAACAAAGTTTTATACTTTGATGAGGAAAAAGCATCTATGACGGAGTGGAAATCGGTGTTTTTGCTTGATTTTTCAAGCGTACACAAATAATTATGAGGAGTTTTGAGTGGGAGAGCCATGGTGATTCGCGATTTGGATAAGAAGAAAATGGATGTAAGAAGATGGAAAATGTTTTTGAAAGGAATTTTGAATTCGATTCGACAGTGAAAACCCTGTTTGGGGTTTTGATCAGGGTTTTATAAAGTGAAAAGGTGAATGCTGACGTGGCAGCAGTTACAGAGATCTGACAGCTAAGTACTATCCACGTGACAACCTCTGATGAATAATGGATGACAGTTGTTTAGGAAACCACTGATGATCAATATTAGTGGTTTACAGTGGTGAAAATGAAAACAGTGGCTGACTTTTAACTATCGTGGATAGCCATCAGTGGGTTAAGAACACTGAGGTTTGACAACGGTGATTAACAAGGACAATGAAGGAACAGAGGTTGACTTTCAGCGGAGGATGGTATTAACAAAACAGATGTTTGAACCAAAACAGTGGTTATGACAGACTTTTAAGGACTAATGAAAATTTTCATTTTTAGCTATTTTTAATGATGAAATTTTGATTTTCTGAAAACATTTCAATGCTTTTATTCATAGAAAAACAGGATTTTTCCTGTTATTCCATGTTAAGCATACCAATCCTAGAGATCAAGCTTTCAAAGGTGGATGTGTCTAATGCTTTGGTTAACACATCTGCCAGCTGATCTTTTGTTGGAACATGGTGCAGAGAAATCAAACCTTTTTCATAGCAATCCCTCACAAAATGATGTCTGATGTCAATGTGCTTGGTGGTTGAATGTGAAACTGGATTGATATTTTTTGCTGCCTGACTGTCCAACATGAGAGGTGTCTTTAAGGCAGTGATACCAAAATCCAGCAGTTGATTTTGATGCCATAACAGGTGGGCTATGCAGCTTGCAGCAGCAATATACTCTGCCTCAGCAGTGGATGTTGAAACAACTACTTGCTTTTTGCTTTGCCAAGACAATAAGCAAATGCCTAGGAATTGGCACCCTCCTGAAGTGGACTTCCTTGTTGTGTTACATCCAGCAAAGTCACTATCTGAGAAACCTGAAAGCTTGATATTTCCATCAGCTGGATATCAAATACCAAGTGTGGGAGCACCTTTTAGGTATCTGAATATCCTTTTTACAGCAATAAGGTTTGACTTTCTAGGGGCTGATTGGGATCTTGCACAAACACATGTTGCAAACATGATGTCTGGACTAGATGCAGTTAGGTACAACAAAGACCCAATCATGCTTCTATACAAAGTTTGATCAACCAAATCATCCTTTTCATCAGACATGACTATCTTGTTGGTTGCAATGGGTGTACTACATGGCTTACAATCATTCATCTCAAATTTTGTTAAAAGTTCTTTTGCATATTTGCTTTGATGAATGAATGTGCCATTTTGTAGTTGCTTTACTTGGAGTCCAAGAAAGCACTGTAGTTTCCCCATTGCACTCATCTCAAACTCAGCTGTCATGAGTTGTCTAAACTCTTCACACATTTTAGAACATGTGCTTCCAAAAATGATGTCATCTACATAAATCTGGACAATCATCAAATCTTTCCCTCTCCATTTTAAAAACAATGTTTTATCAAATTTTCCTCTTGTGAAACCAATAGAGAGAAGAAAGGTGGAAAGAGTTTCATACCAGACTTTAGGTGCTTGTTTCAAGCCATACAAAGCTTTATTTAGCTTGTAGACATGATTTGGATAAAATGGATCCTCAAAGCCAGGAGGTTGATAAACATATACCTCTTCTTGAATCTTACCATAGAGGAAAGCACATTTGATATCCATTTGAAACACCTTTATGTTGTGGTTAACAGCAAAGGCCAGGAACAGTCTGATAGCTTCCAATCTTGCTATAGGGGCAAAAGTTTCATCATATTCAATACCCTCTTCCTGTCTGTAACCTTGAACCACAAGCCTAGCTTTATTCTTGACAGCAATGCCCCTTTCATCAGTTTTGTTTTTGAAGACCCACTTTGTGCCAATAGGACTCATATTCTCTGGCAGTGGTACAAGCTCCCATACTTGTTGTCTTTTAAACTCTTGGAGCTCTTCCTGCATGGCTTCTACCCAACTGTTGTCTTTTAGTTCATCTTGGTACTTGACTGGTTGATGAAGTGATAGAAAGCCAGCAAAAAGACAGATGTTTTGGGATTGACTTCTGGTGAGCACCCCTCACTGATGTTGCCAATGATTTGGTCAAGTGGATGAGACTTCAAGAATATTAAATCTCCTTTGTATGGAACAATGGCATTTAAGGGTGAGGGATGCAGTGTGAATCATCTGAGCTAACCACTGTTGGTGACTTTGATGATCCAACAGTGGCTTGAAATGGAGGTGGAGGGATAGGAGGAAGTGGTATGGAAACATGTTGATTTTTATCCACTGTTTGAAGATTTTTATCAACAGTGTTTGAGGATGTGGAAGCAGGTGTTAAAGGGCTACTTTGGTCAACAACTGTTGAGGTAGCAGTGGTTGAGCTTTGACAGTTGTTTTGAACATCTGCTGCTCTGGCAATGGATGTAAACTTTTGTTGTGGAATGATGATTTCATATCCATTGTTTGATGGAGGTGGTTGAGATGGACCTGCACTGTTAGTCTTGATAGAAACATTTTCAAAAGTAAATTTATCAAGATCAAATAACTCAACAGGGTTTGCAGGGATTTTCATTGAAGAAAGTTCATTGAACTTTACATTCAAAGTCTCTTCCACTGTCTTAGTCCTAGTGTTGAACACTTTGTAGGCCTTAGCAGTGGTTGAGTATCCCAAATGATAACCACAATCAACTTTGGCTGCAAATTTTGAAATGGAATCTTTTAAGTTTAAAATGAAGCATGGGCAGCCAAAGACTTTAAAGTATGAGATCAGTGGTTTGATTTTATACAGAATTTCATAGGCAGTCTTTTGATGCCTGGATTTGATCAAAACTATGTTCTGGACATAGCAGGCAATGTTTACAGCATCTGCCCAGAAAGTTAATGGCAAACCTGAATCAGCAAGCATGGTCATGGCAGCCTCAATCAGTGTTCTGTTCTTTCTTTCAACAACTCCATTTTGTTCAGGTGTCCTTGGAATGTTGTACTGCCTTACAATTCCTTTTGACACAAAAAACTCATCCAAGTCCCTATTTTTGAATTATGTGCCATTGTCACTCCTAAAGACTTTTACTAGCAGGTCAAACTTCTTTTCAACCTGTTTGACAAAGTCTTGCAATATGCCTGCAGTCTCATCTTTAGAATGTAAGAAATAAGTCCATGTAAACCTAGAAAAGTCATCTACAATTACCAAACAATATCTTTTCTTTGTAAGACTCATGACTTTTACTGGGCCAAACAGATCCATGTGCAGCATTTGCAAGCACTTGGTTATTTTGGACTCTTCAATGGACTTAAAAGAGCTTTTATGTTGTTTTCCTTTTAAGCAGGAAACACAATGCTCGGACAGGTGAACAATTTTTGTGGAAGACCTCTTACAAGGCCCTGTTTTGACAAATCAGTGATTGTCTTGAGATTTGTGTGCCCCAATCTTCTGTGCCATAATTATGTCTCTTTGTTAGAGGCAGCTGAGAACAGACAGGCATCAGTCCTGTGGCTCTCTTTTGACAAATCAACAACATAAACATTGCCACTCCTTTGAGCAACAAGTTGGGTTTTTTCATTTTTTATTATTTCTTCAATCTTTTTAACCATTTCTTGTCCAACAATCCTACAATACTCCTTAGTAAAGAATGATCCATAACCTTTACCACTCATTTGTGAAACACTAAGGAGGTTGAATATTAGATTGTCTATCAGATTGATATTTTCAAACTTAACTTTACCAGACTGAACTGTACCAGAACCCATCACCTTCCCTTTACTATTGTTACCAAAAGATATATCACCCCCTCCATGAGTTTTGAATTCTTTGAGTAGGGCTCTACATCCTGTCATGTGCCTGGAGCCTCCACTATCAACATACCAAAGACTATCTAAGCATGCAGAAGCTCCCTGCACATCAAGTAAATAATTAGTTCAGGAGGGTTTCCAAAGCCAATAAGGCTTTGTATGGGGTCTCAACAGTGTCTATGTTAAGTTCAGGAAGATGGACAGTGGTTAGATCAGGGGTTTGAGCAACTTTTGAAGCTTGTTTCTCTAACCACTATTGGGGGCCATTTCCTATCAACTGTTGATAACCAAAGGGATGCATGTTCACTCTTGGTTTAGAAGGCCTTTTGTAAGCCTCATAAACATATGGGACCCTAGGGTATGGTGGTTGGCCTTTACCTCTTTGATATTGGTTGGCAGGGGGTGCATCTGTCACTTGAACCTCTCTTTTAACAGAGTTTTGGTTCAGCTGTTTTGTAACAGCTGTTTGGAAAGGCACAAAAGATGGTTGTTTCTTGACTAGTGAACTTGATGAACTCATGAATGTTTTTGAAGTGTATTCTTCCTTTTTGACATCAAAGGTTTTAAGATACACACATTCTTGAGTGAGATGGTTGGTTTTACCACAAATGGTGCAGCTTTTTGAAGGTAGAATGGTACTTGTCTTGTTAATGTCATAGGCTTTTAAATGAAAACAATCTTTTTTCAAATGATTTTTCTTTTCACAAAAGTCACAAAACAAGTTTTTAATCTTTTCTCTTTTCTTCTTCTTTTCAGACTCCTTTGCAACAGAGTTTTGAACAACTGTTGGGATGTCCTTAAGAGGAATGACCTTGGCCTTTGGAGCTTTGAGACCATCCACAGTGGTGAAATCCATGGGTTTGAAATTTTCAAGGAGGTCACACTCATCAGACCATGTGGGTTTAAATTGGTATTTCTCAATTTCCTCAAAAGTTGAGGAGTCCACTGATCTTTCAAGAGTAATTTTGTTGCCATTTTTATCAGTTATTTTAATTTCTTGACCATCCTTGTTAGTGGGTATGATTTCAACAGAACCAGATTCATTTGCAGCAGTGTTTTCAACTTGGTCATGTTTTCTGAACCCTACACCAAATTTTACATTGCTTTTGATCTGTTTCTCAAGCATAACTTCATAACCTTTGCAGGATTCCACCCATTTTTCACATGTGATTTGGGTGGATTCCAAATCCTTTTTAAAGGCATGATATTTTTCTATCATGTCCTGAAGTTGAGTCTTGGTTATGCCATGCTCATGTTTGAGGCTGCAAATATCATTTTTCTTTTCTGACAATTTGATTTTAAATTCTTTTAAAGATTTTTCAAATTGTACTTCATCATTTAACAATTTGTCTCTAAGGTTTTCATTCACCTCCTTAATGTTTGCAAATGCTATGATGCATTTGTCTGAACAAAGGTTTTTAAGAACCTGGGGTGATACCTTAGTTGCAGCCATCATGGCACAATCACAGACATGCTCACTTTCCTCTGACTTCTTCTCTTCTTTTTCATCTTGCTTCTTCTACTCTTCTTTAGCAGACCAGGGGACAGAAAGTGGTTCCAACAGGGGTTCTGAATTTTGTTCCAACAGTTGTTCACCCACAACAGTAGTAACCACTACTTCAGCAATTGTATCCAATGTTTCTTCATTTGACTGTCCTTCTTCAGTTTCCAGCCCTTCTGGTATAGACTCCAATGCTACAAAACAGAAATCATCACTAGAAGCATCATTTTTAGCATAGAGAGCAAAATTTTCATCACCTAGCTCATCAGGCAAGCTACTCCAATCAATAAAGCCCTGGGTAAAGAAGCTTTGCTGATCTGGTTGAACAACTGTTTGAGTAGCTTGTTGAGGTGCAGCTTGTTGCACCTGAACCTGAGGAGCTGGGGCCTGGGCATACTGTATCTGAGGAACAGTGGTTTGGACATAGTGTACTTGAACAGGGGTTGCAGGGTGTGCATAGTGAGCAGTGTTTACATGAGCAGCAGGGGCATATTGGGAATAATGCATAGTGGTTTGGTTGTTTTGTGGTCTAGGGTTAGGGCTAGGATGTGTGATGATTGGTCCACTTATTTAACTCCTACACTCTCTAGCAAAATGACCTAACCTATTACACTTGTAGCATTTTATCTTTGATTTATCCAACCCTACTTTCAGATTCCCATGTAACCCTGGAAATTTTCTCCCTGTCCTTTTGTAAAACTTGTTGGTTCTAACACTCAGCAGTGCAAGTTGGTGCAATATGTCAATTTCCTCTAAATCAGTTGGATCAAAATGATGAAACTCATTGAGTTCAAAAGAGAGATTGTCAGAAATATGGTTTTCATTACTAGCTGTGAAAGCATAGTTAGTTGAGTAAGAATCAGAGTTATTAAAAGCTCTACCAACAGTTATGTCAATGTAATGATCATAACCCTGATCCTTGCTACTACCAGATTCCTCTTGACCTAGAAGTGTTGTGCTACCATATGTGTAGTCATCAGCAACCTTCCCTGACTCTTGTAACTTCTTTTTCTGGTTCAACTCCCTTTCATAGGTCAGGAGTCGACCATGAAGTTGAGTCAATGTCAGATCTTTGAACCCAACTGAATTTCTGGTTACAAAAGCAATTGTGTCCCATTTTTCAGGAAGTGACCTTAGAAACCTGCTATTTAGTGTTGATTTAGCAAATTCAGTATTAACAAGCTTCAGTTCACTTATGAGACAGCTAAAACGCTCAAACTGTTGTGTTAATGATTCACCCTTGACAGGACAAAAGGTTTCATACTGTTGATTCAAAACCTCTCTATTGTTTTCAATAACTTCCTCAGTACCACCAAACTGTTCCTTAAGTGCATCCCACAATTCCTTGGCACTGTTACAATGTAACAGCCCAGCATAAATCTCATTTGGGAGTGCAGATGCAATGATGCTAAATGCCTTGACATCCAGTTCAATTTTCTGAAAGTCCTGGTCAGTATAGTTTTCAATTTTATTAGGTACCATGACTTTTAGATCCTCAGCACTCGGCACCATTGGAACATGTGGTCGAAAGACAACCGATCGCCAACACCCCTTGTTTTGTTGAGCTAAGATGTGACCCATCCTACGCTGCCAGATGTTATACTCAGATCTGACCAACATAGGTGGTTTGAAGAGTGAACCAGTGTTCATTGTGTTATCTTGTGATTGTGACGTCATTCTGGTTGTTTTACAGGCACTGAATAATCAACTTTTGTACGTGATTATACCTTACTATGTTTTTCAACTAAAACCGAACAATCGAAAGTATCAACGAAATTGAGCTGAACTTTTACGTCAAAATGATTGTTAGATCAAATTTGACTGTCCTAGCTCTGATACCAATTGTTAGGATCTGAGTTTCTTAGATTGTGTTTTGTTTAATAGGAAGGAAGATGAAACAGAGATAAATTGCAGCAGAAATATGAAATAAAGTTTTAACACACAATCAATGAGAGAATAAGTTTAAGCAAACATGTTTGACATGAAATCGAATGATTGTATTGATTACAATACTCAATTACAATGCATGCATGCACAAATCTCCCCCTCAGCCTGAGCTCACTTGAATGTTCGTACAGAATGACTTGGTGATGAAAAGAGCTAATAGAACAATACAGGGTACTGTTCTATTTATAGTACAGAACAACCACTAAGCATCTTTGGCTGACGTCACCATGAAAGTGACATCTAACCTCCTAACAACCTATAACCACTGACTATTACAACCACTGATACAAACTATTGATTTATGATAAACAATACAAAGCATAACTAAACTACTGATTCTTCATTCCACTGCTGTGGCTCTAGAAGTGCTTTAGGTCTTCAGCAGTACTTGAGTTACATCAGTAAATTGAGCTTCAGTGTTTCAACTTCATCAGTCTTTTAGATCAGAGCAGTTGTAAGGGCAGTGCTTTGGGTCATCAGATGTTAGGGCCACTGTCAAGGGAGAAGACTTGTACAAACAACTGCTTATGGTGAATCCACTGATCTGAACCAGTTTTGGCTTTATCACTTGTTCCTTTATAGGGTTCAATCCCAACATTTAGAATATTTGACTAAGGTTATGGAGGCATGTTAATATGTATATAGATTGCATAAATAGAATTTGAAGATATATTCTGTTTGTTTTCGTCCAAACAAATTAGTTTAAATTAATGTTCATATTTGATGCATGCCAATGTCCCACTGTATGGTTTTGTTTTACTAATTTTCAAGCCTAGTTACATAAATATGAATCTTATGGTTTCTTTATAATCATACGTATTGGTTATTTTAGATGAAGGATGAAATAATTTTATTAGTGTGATTAGAATTGATGCACTTAAATTGTTTAATGTAATTAAATGATGTACTGGATAAGACCCATGGTATTTGCAATTTAAGTTCAATCTCATCGTTTACTCCAACGGCATATTCTGTTCTTGAATTTATTTTGTTCACAAATAAATAGAATTTAATTCATGTATTATGAAATATGCTCATTATGAAATTTATGTGACCTTTGATGGACTGTGAAACAAATTGTATTTTAGTATTATTTCTTGTTTTCTAGAACAAATAATTATTATTTCCTCTTAGTTTCTTACAAAGTAAATGATGTTATTCCATTTTATGTAATTATATGTATTGTTATACAATGAACCTAAAGCCAAATTGTTTGATGATACACATAATAATTATAAGCCTAATTACATAGATATATCATTTGTTGCCCAAAGGTGCTATGGTATATTTATATGCTTTATTTTTACGTTCATCGTATATGAACTTTGGTCAAAGCTAAAGCGAAGCCAAAATTCATATGGGACATTAAGACAATCCATTTATAATATATGTTCATAATATGTGAATTTTGGTCAAAGCCAAAGTGAAGCCAAATTTCACATAGAACATTAAGACAATCTCTATCATTTATGTACATTCACAATACATGAATTTTGGTCAAAGCTAAAGCGAAACCAAAATTCATGTAAGACAATAAGTCAGTCTATTATGGTATGTTTATAATACATAAATTTTGGTCAAAGCCAAAGCGAAGCAAAAGTTTATGTAAAACATCAAGACAATATTTTATTTATGTATGTTCATAATGTCTGATTTTTTGTCAAAGCCAAAGCGAAAGCAAAATTCAGATAGAATATTAAATAATCTATTATTTTGGTGTTATAATAGATTTTAACTTCAATGTACTTATCTTTGTTTGCCCTTGCTTGATTACCCTAAATAGATTACTCCAACTCTTCTGTTTGTATTGATCTAGCATCCACTTTTAGCCCTAGCCTTGGAATTGAATTATTGACTGGGGCAAATTTTGCCACATGGAGGGATACGGTTAAACTTACTCTTGGTATGGTAGACCTTGATTATGCCCTGAGGCATGACCCTCCTGCTGCTCTGACTACTTAAAGCACTGCAGATCAGAAAATAGAGCATGAAAAGTGGGAAAGGTCTAACAGAATGTCTCTTATGGTTATCAAGAATTCCATCTGAAGTGCCATTAGGGGAGATATACCTGATTCAGAGAATGCTAAAGAATATCTAAATTCAGTTGAGGAGCAACTTAAGGGATCTTCTAAAGCACATGCGAGTTCTCTAATTTTGAAGATGCTTACCACAAAATATGAAGGGACTAGTTGTGTGCGTGAGCACATAATGATGATGAGCGACATGGACCATAAGTTAAAGGGATTAGACATGGAAATAAGCGACAGTTTTCTAGTGCACTTAATCATGACTTCTCTTCCTGCACGTTTTAATGTTTTTAAGATCAACTATAACACTCAGAAAGACAAATGTCAATGAGTGAGTTGATAGCAATGTGTGTGCAGGAGGAGGAACGTTTGAAACTAGAACAACCAAAAGTTTCTTATATCGCTACCACTAAGTCAGTGAAAAGGAAGGGAAATTTTAAAGGGGAAAGTTCAAAAGTCCAGAAAGCTAATTCAAATACTGTTTCCAGCCCTAATGTCTCCAAGGGACAATCTCGTTGCAAGTTTTGCCATAACAAAGGGCACTTGCAACAAGATTGTTCAAAATTCAAGGAATGGATGGTTAAGAAAGGTACTAATGCATTTATGATAATTGGATCCTTTAATATTAATGTACTAATTAACACATGGTGGGTTGACTCTGGTTCAATGGTTCATGTTACCAATTCCACACAGGGATTCCTTACAATCCAGAGGCTGGAAAAAAACCAAAGAACACTTAGAACGGGAGGTGGGGAAGAAATTGAAGTTGAGGCCATAGGAACCATGCAACTTATCATGAAAACTGGTCATTGTATTAAACTTTATAATACATTATATGTACCGAAAATTACTCAGTATTTAGTATCAGTACCAAAGTCAGACAATGATGGTTTTGAAGTTTTACATAGGCATGGAAAGTTCACTATTAGTTTAACCTCCCAAGTTCTTAGTTGTAGTTGTCTAGATGGAAATATCTATAAGTTAGAACTAGATGATAGCTTTTCGAAATCTTTGCTGTTATATAACGTAAATAAGAAAATCAACAAATGAAAACGAAAACGAAAACATGATTTGGAAACATCATCTAAATTGTGGCATCAACGTTTAGGCCACATCTCACGAGACAGAATGTTAAGACTCGTGAAGGATGGTGGATTACCAGATCTTAATTTTAGCGATTTTGGAACATGTGTTAAATGCATTAAAGGGAAAAAGACAAATAAAAATAAAAAGGGTGCCACAAGGAGTTCTGGATTATTATAACTCATACAAACTGATATTTGTGGGCCTTTTCCACCTGGCATGACTGGCCATACGTCTTCTATTACTTTCATAGATGATTATTCTCGGTACATGTACCTGTATTTGATTAAAGATGAATCACTTGAAATGTTTAAAACTTTTAAGGCTGAAGTTGAAAACCAACTTAGCCGTAAGATAAAGGTAGTGAGATCAGATAGAGGAGGTGAGTATTATGGTCGACATACAGACATTGGTCAAGCTCCCGGTCCTTTCTTTAATTTTTGTAAAGAACACGGGATAGTGAACCAATTTACCATGTCGGGTACACCTCAACAGAATGGTATTGCTGAGAGAAGAAATAGAACCCTTATGGACATGATAAGAAGTATGTTTGCAAACTCGAATTTGCCTAAATTTTTATGGACTGAGGCATTTAAGACGGCCGTTGGGTTCCTTCTAAATCTGTCCCAAAAACCCCTTATGAAATTTGGACAGGAAAGAAACCAAGCTTAGAGTATATGAAAGTATGGGGCTGTCCAGCCGAAGCTACACGTTATGATCCTTTGAAAAAGAAAATTGACATGAGGATAGTCAGTTGCTACTTCATAGGATATCCTGAACGATCAAAGGGATATAGATTTTACTGCCCTTCACACGTTACTCGTATTATGGAAAGTCGAATTGCTGATTTTATAAAGGACTTAAAGGTCAGTAGCAGCAGTGAAAGTAGATTCTTTGATTTCCATTTCAATGTGCAAGAAGAAGGGGGATGGGCTTTTCAAATTTATCTCATGTTACACCTCCTGTACATGACACTGCACCACCTCATGTTTCCTCATAAATTAATGATCCTAACGTCCCTAATAATGAAGGCACATAAAACTCACATGAGCATAACCAAATCCTTGAACCAGTTAATGAACTTGATGAACCTGAAAATTAGCTTAGGAGGTCATTAAGGCCAAGAAGGCCCACTAACTTTGATGATTATCTAACCTACCTTAATGAAGCTGATTTGGATTTAGGAAAGTATAACGATCCAACCTCTTATAATGAAGCCATTGGTAGTGATAAATCTTCTGAGTGGAATAAAGCTATGATTATAACAACTCTCCCGAAACCCTTAAAGTACTCCCATACGTCTTAAAATACACCCATATGCAAAAAATGGCCCAAAATACCTTTATTTTATCAAAACTCAAATAAATCAAAATTCCAAGGCCGCTCGTGGGGCACGACCGGCTCAAGCTAAGCCGTCGCGGTAAGCGTCGGAGTGACACCAGGCATAACCCTGGGCTGCCACATGTCCCAGTCAGGTCGAAGCTAGTCCTTGACTCAGCAAACCTATAGTTGACACGTAGTCCCTGGCGGCCCGCGACGAGCTTAGCCTAGGGCATCGCGGGGCGCGACGGAGTGTCTGATCAGCACTATAAATAGGATCGATTGGCTTCAGTTGTTAATCATTCAAAAATCAAAATCTCTCTCTCTCTATTCTCTAAAAGTATAAGTAATATCCGGGTATTATACCCACTAAAAAGCGAAGCTCTGCCTCGTTGTAAGTATTATAACCCCCGGTTACGGTATTAGTTACTCTGCCCGATTGATCTAGTGCTCCGTAACGCATGTTGAGGCTCTGCCTGACTTAGTCGTTGGAGTTCTATCTCGGGAGGGCGTATAGCTAATGTAAATTGGGTTATTTTACTAACATGTGTGCATTTTTTAATTTAATAGATTATAACCAGGAAGTCACCAGGAATTATCTAAAATAGCAATGTGAGTACATTCATTTTTGTAAACTCTTTTTGTGAGTCATTCTCTTTTTATAAATAAATTGCTTTTTACAAAACCTCAATTGTTTTAAAGTATAATTTAACAGTGATTGAGTATTTGTAATTCTACAATTACTGTCGGTATGTTGGGGTTTTGTATACGTTACTTGTTACTAATACTGAGAATAGTAACATGACCACAAGTCAGGATTGACAGTACCGTGGGTGGTAATTTGATAGATGTAAACAAATATAATTGCGGATGCCCTCAATACTGTAAAGTGATAAAAGTGTTTTGATTAAGTTGGGATGCACTCACCAGTATTTCCCACTGACAAAATGTTTTAAAACTTGTTTCAGGTAACAAAATGTGAAAGCCAATTAGAAGCCAGCTGGAGAGCACTGAAGGTTTGTAAAAGTGGCTGTAAAAGTTACCTAAACAAGAAAGAAGTTTTATTTGAATAAAACAGGGTTTATCCCTATAAACATGTTATAAATGAAAACTTGGGTTTTACCCATGTGTTTATTATTTATAAAATGAGGTGTTTTACTCTGATAAAATATTTTCTAACTATGGTCCTGATGTAAATTTCCACTGCCAAATTAAATAAACACCGATACCACCAGCTCTGCGTGCTCGCGGCCGCCCGCCTCCCGGGGCAGGGATCGGGGGTTGCGATAGAAGGTGGTATCAGAGCTATAGCCACTGATTTGAGCCACAGAAGTGTTCTTCTGACATCAAAATTTGTCAATTTTGTTAGGAAATAATCTATGTGACTATGTGCATGCGTGTATATTATTGTTTTGTGTTATTTGACAATTTTTTAGTTTACAGTATGAGTGATCAAGGTCCGTCTAACGCCTATCGTCACCTATCTAGTTCTCCCAAAAGTGAAGGAACTCCCTCACAGCCTACTCCTTTGGGGTATTCTGCTGATACAGAAGAGGGGACCTTCATATTTAAGGTACAATCCGAAGAACCATTCCCTACAAAAAAGAGATGATGGTTCAGTCGGGGAGCACATGTGTGACACCTGTGTCACTTCAACCATCCAACAAATGCCAAACCAATGAAATATTGTAGTTCATACTTGGGATTTGTAAAAATATGTGTATCATTTGCACATATCAATTCTTGTTCGATTTCAAGCTTTAAATCGCTTTCTGGAAGATTATACACGCACTGCTGCGTAAATATAACCCATTTAATGAAACAAACACTCCGGAATAGTGAAATAGGCTTAACATACCTTAAAATACCTCTACATAACATAGAAATAAGTTTTGGATGGTTTGGTATGCCGAAATCAAGTTAATTCACTTACAGGGACTAAATTTGACAAACAGCGAAAGTATGCCAATTTGAACTGTAACAGACATTCCAGAACATGGCCATAAGTTAAACACACCCTAAATATCCTTTACATATCTTAGAAACAGGCTTTGAGGGGTACGGTGTGCTTAAATAAACTTTTGGTCATTCAGGGACTAAAAGCGTCAAAAAGTGCACAAGTTTGCACTTTCGCGCATAACTTACGTTCTGAATACATCCGGACATCCAAAAATTTTTGTAAGCACTAAATATTTTATTTTAGTGTTTGGCATAAGAAAAATCCATTCGTCACGCAATTCGGATCGTTTTCCGCGCTTATGCGCATTCCGTCGTAAATAAGCGAACATCGCAACCGTACGGCTAAACGAACCGACAACCGAGATATTTTTGAGCACATTTTAAGTTCCCTATACTTTAACTTCATTTTAGAGCTTTGAAATGGGGTTAACGGGCCTTAAACATGTTAGAAATAGCTCAAATGCATAACAGGGACCAAAACTGACAATTCTGTAAAGTTGTTAGCTTACGGACCTCAACATTGTGAGTGTTACGGTCCGTAAGCTGTCTCCAGACAGCAGAATGTGCAGAAACATCGAATCTGGTCCGTTCCACTTGTTGCACATGGTTTTGGAAAATCTATGGGCTGGTTTTGATGTGCACATGGTATTACAATACCATGGGTGCAAGTGTATGGCCAAGATTGAAGCACGTTTTCCAAGAAACGATCCTAACGGTTCGGGAAATCCTATAAATACCCCTTGCCTTCAATTGCAAAACCCACTAGAATTTTGATTTGAGAAACTCTAAGTTGAAACCATTGTTTCATACCTGAGTTACTTGGATCGAGATTAGCATTCAGGGACCCTTCGTAAGTATTCCTTCGTTCTTTTATTGCTTTTTGAGTCCGAAAGTCAAACTTTGTTTGACTTTCTGCATTGACCAGTTTATGGTCAATGCGAAGTTCGTTTGAACTTCGCAACGTGATTGTAATCACGATGGTTATAGTCCCTTGTGACTATGCCTACTGATTACCACGTTGTCTAGGGTCGTAAGGGTAAGCGATCTAATAAATCGCTTATACCTTCGAACCCGACCCATTTGGTCGATCATTAGGATTTGACCAAACACATTAGGTGACCATAGTAAGTAGGGAATAACCTTCCGAGGTTATACCTTATGGTCACGACGTTTAAGTAGTTGTATGATAGGTAGTTTATATGCCTTAGGTAAATTACCAAAATACCCCTTTGATGCCAAAATTCATTATAAACATATGTGACATAACTTTTGACATCTAAACTGATTTGGCGACAATATTAAACATGTTAAGGCATATTCTATTTGTCATAGGACTAGTTAGGCGGTCCGAACGCGTTTCACGCGAACGACGCGTTAAAGTAGCATAAGCTACCTAAACGGGTCGTAATGGGTCGTAAGAACTTAGGTTAGGTTTCATTTAGTATGTAGGCTTTGTTAAACCATATGACACGAGTCTCCATACTCGTTTGGTTTACGAACCCTCATTCTATCTAAATCCTCCGATATAGGTCCGGTTTATTAACATAGTTACCTATATTAGGTGCCGTTTGATATCCGTGATCTCTAGCATTGTTTGGTTGTCACTCAAGGACTACTGAGCAATCTCAAGTGAGTACATAGACCCCTCTTTTACTGTTTTCCAAACGTTTTGGGGTGGAACACATGTGCCTACTTGATACTTTCATGCTTTCACATCATATACTTGCTATGTTCATTAGTACATTTATAGTACATGTTTTACATTACATTTCATGCTATGTATGCCCATTGTTGCATACTTAGTACAGTTGTTTCACGTCACATGCTATGTATGTCTATTGTTGCATACTTAGTACAGTTGTTTCACGTCACATGCTATATATGTCTATTGTTGCATACTTAGTACAGTTCACATGCTATGTATGTCCATTTTTTGCATTGCTCATCATACTTAGTACATTTGTTATTCATCACATGCTTACATTTTGGATACACATTACATGATTTACATTAGACATGAACATTTTACTTTGGTAGTTTGGTTTGAGTAAGTGATTAAGTAACGAGGCGTGTGTAATATGATACAAGCATGGTGGATACGCCGCTGGTACTTCCTATATATAAGTGTTTGTATAGTATTACATGTCGTTGCGTTATTTGAATCATTTCAGTTTGAGACATATAACATTTTATATAAATAACATACTTTTCACAAGACATTGATTTACAAACAACTTATCTTATACAAACTCATCTTACATGGTTATTCATTTAACCATACATTATTCTCTTATTTATACATATCATCTGATCTCATCGTTTTTCAAATGATTTACAAGACAAAGCAAATTACAAGGTTCATGACTAAACATTTTCTCAAACATAAGTCATGAATCCTATTTTCTCAAAACCTATGTATCTCACAAGCATTTTTATGCTGACGTACCTATTTTCACATGTGTTTTCAGGAGATGATGCATAGGACTTATCAAGACATACTTAGGCGGACCTGTGCCTTAGTGACTTAAAACGAGACAAGAACTAGTTAATTTATGTTATGTACTCTTTGTTTCTTGTTTAAAACAATGTGAACTCTCATGTTTGATTAATAAAACGAAACTTTAAATTTCCATGGTTGTGAAACATTAATTCTGTTACAACACTCCCCGACATTTCCGCCACGTTTCGTTGTCTCACGTGGTCGGGGTGTGACAGAAAATATGGTATCAGAGCCAATGGTTATAGGGAATTAGGTTATTAGTAATACTTTGACCTAGTCTATAACCTTTCTAGGACCCTAACGCGAGTTCACTTGCGTTTAGTTATAAAACAATACCGTCACCTATCCTTAGGCGACGACCACAACAAGAAAATAAATTTCAAAACCGCTTTGAAAACTAATCATCTGTTCTAGGATGATTGATTACTAGGTTTTGAACCCTCTATTGTAAGGTTTTGAACCCTCTGTTATAAGGTTTTGAACCCCTTTGAATTTTCAAAACTCTCGTCAAAGTTTTGGGTCCTAAATAGTGTGAACACGTGCAAACTGGAAGAGTGAATGCATGTACCCTGGGTTTTCTATCTAAGGCTAGAGTGTTCATACAAATCCACATAATCGGACCAGTTACTCTTACCTGGGAACTCTTGGGGTGAGTGTCCACTTATAGGCGATCATGTCTTCGCGATACACTATGAGGATCTATTTGCTTTGATTCAGCCTTTGTGTTGTTTGTTTGCTTCGTGGTTCAAACAAATGACCATCAACCATGATTTTGGTCGGTATTCGTAACATCCTATTCTTACCCAATGCCATTTCATTTGTTTTCCCTCCTGATTCCCTTTTTTTTAGAATGCCTCCTCGACGCGAAAATCCGGTATCTATTGAAGATCTGTCAGCTGTCATTACACAGCAAATAACTGCTGCAATCCCGAACATCGTTGCCCAATGTCACCAAGCTCTCAACAACAATAATGCCCTCTGCAACTTCAAGACGTTCAACTCGGCTAAGCCATCAAAGTTTTCTGGGTCTCAAGGAGCGACTGCACTTCTGCAATGGTTCGAGAGTTTAGAGAGCACCTTCAGACATGTTCAATGTCCAAATGAGCGAAAGGTAGATTTCGCATCTAGTGTCTTTGAGAAACGAGCTTTGACGTGGTGGAACGGTGTGATGAGAGATAGGGGTGCCGAAGTGGCACTGGCTCAAACGTGGGAAGAACTTCGAGCACTGATGATGAAGGAATTCTGTCCTCGTCACGAGATCAGAGCCTTGGAAAGGGAATTCGACGATCTTAAGCAAGACAGCGGTGAACATCGAGCATACACTGATCGGTATGAGGAGCTGAGCCTTTTGTGTCCTACCATGGTTACGCCTTTGGATAAGGCGATTGAAAAATACATTGATGGTCTCCCTGACTCAGTTCAGGACATTGTTACTGGTAGTAACCCCACTACGGTTAGGCAGGCCATTGAGCTAGCTGCAACCTTGACTGAATCTCAGATCAGGAAACGTAAGCTTTTCCGAAAGGGTGACAAGAAACCAATTGAGGAATCAAAGACCATGGATGTACAGACTGGATCCCCTAAGGAGTCAAAGAAGCGAAAGGCTTCTCAGAACTTCGCCATGGTTACTCACAATGATCAAGCCGTCCCCAACCAACCAGCTCAACCCCCTGCTAGGAAGCCATACAATGGAACTTCACCCTTGTGCAACCAATGTAACCTTCATCATCATGCTAGTGTGAAGTGCCGCGAATGCCAAATTTGTGGACGTAAAGGTCATACAGCAAAAGTTTGCGTAGCAGCAGTTGCACCAAATCAAGCTGACAACAATCCTGCTCAAGCTCGCTTTCCACCAGGTTCTTACTACAATTGTGGCGAGATGGGTCATTTCCGAAGAAATTGCCCAAAGCTTGCTAATGCAAATCCAGCACAGGGATGAGCATCTGACCGACTAGAAGACAACACCCTTTAGAAATAATCACATCTTATGTATTATTTTCCTTTGTTGTCAAGGTCCATGAAACAGTTGTTATCATTGTTTATAAATAAATCTTTTATTTACATTGCGATGTATTTATGTGGTTGTATGTATAAACAACATATCCCTTACAATGCCAACAATCAAGGAATCGTATTCCTTGAAAAGCAAACTACCCCCCAAAATTTTTCTATTTTATGATCTCTTGCGTTATCCACGAAATTCCTAAGTACCCGTTTCTCCCAAGGAAACGAAGTACAAGGCGCAAGTTACAACACTGGACGAATACCCAAAGTACCTCTATAAATCATTAATAGGGTGCCTAAGGGTATTTTCGTAAATCCTAAAATTTTTGTGTGCCTTAATTCAAATATTACGTTTCTTTGAAAACAAAATCGAATTTTTGGGAGATCTTCCTATCTTTTCAGATAGATCCCAGAGGACATCGAAGTCTATTAACTGGTTTCCACATCCATTTTCAATCGATAACAAGTTAATAACAAATTAATAATCAAATTAAACAACTATGTGATTATGTGCTTATGAGTTCCCTTTTATGTTTTTGTGTAATCCAAGTTTTGTTATCCAAATCCTCGTAGAACCTTCCATATCTTCGTATAAGGAATTCATAGTGGGATATCCAAAAGTACTGTATTAAATCCTCAATGGGCTTTTACGTAATAGTAAAGACCCTTGGATTATATTGTACTATTCCATAATTAGACCCCTTGAGTGGTCTAGTTAAACAGATTGATCCAAAAATCTAGTTGGGAATATCATGTGATGAGATAGCTGAAAGGACTCCTTGGTGGCCTAATTAAAAGGATCATTTGTTGATCTAATTAGAAGGACCTTATGGTAGTCTAGTCACACTCATCACAGTTTTGATTTTTCCTCCCCTTCACATTACAAACAAATTGTGCGGACTGTGCAAGGAATTGCGTAATTATGGATGCATACATAATTATGAAATTCAGTGCACAGAAACCACAGCAAGTTTGGTCGTGTGTCTAGAAATGACTCATTCCGTGCATTTTCATTTCTGAAGAAATTGTGGAAAATGACTCATCCCGTTCATTTTCATTTCTGAAGAAATAGTGGAAAATGACTCATCCCGTTCATTTTCGTTTCTGAAGAAATTATGGAAAATGACTCATCCCGTTCATTTTCGTTTCTGAAGGAATTGTAGAAAATGACTCATCCCGTTCATTTTCATTTCTGAAGAAATAGTGGAAAATGACTCATCCCGTTCATTTTCGTTTCTGAAGAAATTATGGAAAATGACTCATCCCGTTCATTTTCGTTTCTGAAGGAATTGTGGAAAATGACTCATTCCGTTCATTTTCATTCCTGAAGAAATCGTGGAAAATGACTCATTCTGTTCATTTTCGTTCCTGAAGAAATCGTGGAAAATGACTCATCCCGTTCATTTTCGTTCCTGAAGAAATCGTGGAAAATGACTCATCCCGTTCATTTTCGTTCCTGAAGAAATCGTGGAAAATGACTCATTCCGTTCATTTTCGTTTCTGAAGAAATGGTGGAAAATGACTCATTCTGTTCATTTTCGTTTCTAAAGAAATTGTGGAAAATGACTCATTCTGTTCATTTTCGTTCCTAAAGAAATCGTGGAAAATGACTCATTCCGTTCATTTTCGTTTCTGAAGAAATTGTGGAAAATGACTCATTCCGTTCATTTTCGTTTCTGAAGAATGTCCGTTAAGGAAATGTCAGGATTATGCCTTTCATATCTCTGGTGGTTATTTGGCACAAAGTCACAGATAGACTCCTACGAATAAATTTCGGGACGAAATTTCCTAAAGTAGGGGAGACTGTGACACCTGTGTCACTTCAACCATCCAACAAATGCCAAACCAATGAAATATTGTAGTTCATACTTGGGATTTGTAAAAATATGTGTATCATTTGCACATATCAATTCTTGTTCGATTTCAAGCTTTAAAACGCTTTCTGGAAGGTTATACACGCACTGATGCGTAAATATAACCCGTTTAATGAAACAAACACTCCGGAATAGTGAAATAGGCTTAACATACCTTAAAATACCTCTACATAACTTAGAAATAAGTTTTGGATGGTTTGGTATGCCGAAATCAAGTTAATTCACTTACAGGGACTAAATTTGACAAACTGTGAAAGTATGCCAATTTGAACTGTAACAGACATTCCGTAACATGGCCATAAGTTAAGCACACCCTAAATATCCTTTACATAGCTTAGAAATAGGCTTTGAGGGGTACGGTGTGCTTAAATAAACTTTTTGGTCATTCAGGGACTAAAAGCGTCAAAAAGTGCACAAGTTTGCACTTTCGCGCATAACTTACGTTCTGAATACATCCGGACATCCAAAAATTTATGTAAGCACTAAAATATTTTATTTTAGTGTTTGGCATAAGAAAAATCCATTCGTCACGCAATTCGGATCGTTTGCCACGCTTATGCGCATTCCGTCGTAAATAAGCGAACATCGCAACCGAACGGCTAAACGAACCGACATCCGAGATATTTTTGAGCACATTTTAAGTTCCCTATACTTTAACTTCATTTTAGAGCTTTGAAATGGGGTTAACGGACCTTAAACGTGTCAGAAATAGCTCAAATGCATAACATGGACCAAAACTGACAATTCTGTAAAGTTGTTAGCTTACGGACCTCAACATTGTGAGTGTTATGGTCCGTAAGCTGTCTCCAGACAGAAGAATATGCAGAAACATAGAATCTGGTCCATTCCACTTGTTTCACATGGTTTTGGAAAATCTATGGGCTGGTTTTGATGTGCACATGGTATTACAATACCATGGGTGCAAGTGTATGGCCAAGATTGAAGCACGTTTTCCAAGAAACGATCCTAACGGTTCGGGAAATCCTATAAATACTCCTTGCCTTCAATTGCAAAACCCACTAGAATTTTGATTTGAGAAACTCTAAGTTGAAACCATTGTTTCATACCTGAGTTACTTGGATCGAGATTAGCATTCAGGGACCCTTCGTAAGTATTCCTTCGTTCTTTTATTGCTTTTCGAGTCCGAAAGTCAAACTTTGTTTGACTTTCTGCATTGACCAGTTTATGGTCAATGCGAAGTTCGTTTGAACTTCGCAACGTGATTGTAATCACGATGGTTATAGTCCCTTGTGACTATGCCTACTGATTACCACGTTGTCTAGGGTCGTAAGGGTAAGCGATCTAATAAATCGCTTATACCTTCGAACCCGACCCATTTGGTCGATCATTAGGATCCGACCAAACACATTAGGTGACCATAGTAGGTAGGGAATAACCTTCCGAGGTTATACCTTATGGTCACGACGTTTAAGTAGTTGTATGATAGGTAGTTTATATGCCTTAGGTAAATTACCAAAATACCCCTTTGATGCCAAAATTCATTATAAATATATGTGACATAACTTTTGACATCTAAACTGATTTGGCGACAATATTAAACATGTTAAGGCATATTCTACTTGTCATAGGACTAGTTAGGCGGTCCGAACGCGTTTCACGCGAACGCCGCGTTAAAGTAGCATAAGCTACCTAAACGGGTCGTAATGGGTCGTAAGAACTTAGGTTAGGTTTCATTTAGTATGTAGGCTTTGTTAAACCATATGAAACGAGTCTCCATACTCGTTTGGTTTACGAACCCTCATTCTATCTAAATCCTCCGATATAGGTCCGGTTTATTAACATAGTTACCTATATTAGGTGCCGTTTGATATCCGTGATCTCTAGCATTGTTTGGTTGTCACTCAAGGACTACTGAGCAATCTCAAGTGAGTACATAAACCCCTCTTTTACTGTTTTCCAAACGTTTTGGGGTGGAACACATGTGCCTACTTGATACTTTCATGCTTTCACATCATATACTTGCTATGTTCATTAGTACATTTATAGTGCATGTTTTACATTACATTTCATGCTATGTATGCCCATTGTTGCATACTTAGTACAGTTGTTTCACGTCAAATGCTATGTATGTCTATTGTTGCATACTTAGTACAGTTGTTTCACGTCACATGCTATGTATGTCTATTGTTGCATACTTAGTACAGTTCACATGCTATGTATGTCCATTTGTTGCATTGCTCATCATACTTAGTACATTTGTTATTCATCACATGCTTACATTTTGGATACACATTACATGATTTACATTAGACATGAACATTTTACTTTGGTAGTTTGGTTTGAGTAAGTGATTAAGTAACGAGGCGTGTGTAATATGATACAAGCATGGTGGATACGCCGCTGGTACTTCCTATATATAAGTGTTTGTATGGTATTACATGTCGTTGCGTTATTTGAATCATTTCAGTTTGAGACATATAACATTTTATATAAATAACATACTTTTCACAAGACATTGATTTACAAACAACTTATCTTATACAAACTCATCTTACATGGTTATTCATTTAACCATACATTATTCTCTTATTTATACATATCATCTGATCTCATCGTTTTTCAAATGATTTACAAGACAAAGCAAATTACAAGGTTCATGACTAAACATTTTCTCAAACATAAGTCATGAATCCTATTTTCTCAAGACCTATGTATCTCACAGACATTTTTATGCTGACGTACCTATTTTCACATGTGTTTTCAGGAGATGATGCATAGGACTTATCAATACATACTTAGGCGGACCTGTGCCTTAGTGACTTAAAACGAGACAAGAACTAGTTAATTTATGTTATGTACTCTTTGTTTCTTGTTTAAAACAATGTGAACTCTCATGTTTGATTAATAAAACGAAACTTTAAATTTCCATGGTTGTGAAACATTAATTATGTTACAACACTCCCCGACGTTTCCGCCACGTTTCGTTGTCTCACGTGGTCGGGGTGTGACAACATGAGCGTAGGAAACGAATGAGAAAGTTACACCAGCAGAGGGCTTTAGCAGCAGCTAATAGAGAAGTCAATGCCCAGACACAAGACTTAGTTAATAGACGTTTGGCCAACTTCCATATATTAGCCACCACTGCAGCAGATCCAAACCTTGAACAAATCATTGCACCACAGCCATTGCCACTGTTCCCAACCCAACCAATGGAGATAGAACCGAACCCAGGAACTGAATTTCCCATACCAGCCTTTAACCCTGATGAGATATCTAGAGTCCCAGCACCCAATCCTCTAGCGTATGATCCGTGGAACGATGAGCATAGGGATTATAGAGAACTCTACCCACAGGAGGAACCAATTCCAAACCCCATAGCTCAGTACACCAACCTCAATCCTTTAGATCCATATTAGAATGTTGAGACGTATGTTCAGGAAATCTTAAACAATCCGTATCCATATGGAGAACCCTTACCTATGTACCCTGACCCAGTACCTGCACCACCACCACCCATGAGTGATGAGAACGTACAGGAACTCCACCTGTATGGTGAGGAGTTGATAGAAGGAGGAGAGAGGATGAGAGAAATAGGAGAGAAGCTCGTGTGGAAATACGATGAACAGGAAATGCAGTTCAACCCCTAAATAATATATATATATATATATATATATATATAAATGTGTGTAGAAAAAAAATATAAAATCAACTAAAATAGATAGCCTAATACCTAATGACGCATAACTAATCATGTGTTTACATTTCAGTCTTAAATTGTAAGATATATATATATATATATATGAAAAAAAGTAAAAGTCGCAATGCTCGATGATTTTGATCAATCTGTTTGTTTGATTGTTTGCATTAAATCCTATTCTGTGATATTAATACCTGATAATTGTTTGTAAATCCAGATGGACAACGAAGAAAATTAGGAAAACCAGAATAATGATAACCAAATAAATAACAGTTGCATCCAACACATAGTAGCACAAGAAATTAGAAATGATATGCCATATATTATTAAGACTATTAAAGAAGCAGAAAATAATAAAAGTGGAAGTAAACGAACACCTAGTGAACCAAGTCACAACGTGAATAACGGACCGCTACTCCAATTTCCAATTCCAAAAAGAAGAAGAACCATGTCTTATGGTTGTTCTTATAAAGAATTCTGGTCTTGCAAACCAATAGAATTCTCAGGCAATGAAGGAGCCATTGCAACTCTACGTTGGATAGAAAAGACAGAGGCAGTCTTAAAAATAAACAAATGTGCAGATGAAGATAAGATTATGTTTGCTTCTAATATTTTTAAGAATGCAGCCTTAGAATGGTGGAATGCTATTCTCCAGTCTAAAGGAAGTGACAGAGTCTATAATATGGAATGGACTGACTTTAAGGAAATGGTCGAAAGGAAATTATGTCCTCCCAATAAAAAAGAACAAATTGCTAATAAGTTCTTAAATCTTAGGATGACTGGAATAGACTGCAAGGGTTACACTACCATATTCTTCGAATATGCTAGAATAGTACCAACCTTAGCTTCACCAGAACCCATATTAATCTCACGTTACCTCTGGGGATTAATTAGTGAGATCAGACACGTAGTCAAGGCAGCTAGACCAAAAACCATAGAAGAAGCTGTAGAATTAGCCAATACCTTGACTGATGAATTAGTACGTACGCAAGAAGAGAATCAGAGAAAGAACCTAGCCCAGAAACTTACCCAAGAATTTCGTTATGGAAATAACTATCGTGAGAAAAGTATAGGTTCTACCTCTGCACCTTACTGTAAGTCCTGCAAGAAGAAGCATTCAGGAAAATGCTCGATATACTGCGATTTCTGCAAAAGGTCTGGACAGAAGGAAGAAGACTGTAGAAAGAAACCTAGTAATGGGATATGCTTCAACTGTGGAGAAAAAGGGCATATAAGCCAAATTGTCCAAAACTAGCTCCAGCCATGAACAACAAGACTACCAAGAATGCTAGAGCATTTGTTCTGACAGCCGAAGAAGCCAAGATGATTCCGGATGTGATTGCCGGTACGTTTTTAGTTAATGATATTTTTGCTAAAGTATTATTTGACTCTGGTGCAAACCAAAGTTTTATTAATACTTCGTTTTGAAAAATTCTCAATCAACCATTAACTAAACTTCAACAAGAATGTGTGGTAGAAACGGCAAATGGAGAATCCATTAAGATTTCCAAAATCTTGCAGGGAGTAAGAATAGAAATTTTAAATCATGATTTTATTACTAACCTTTATCCAATGAATCTGGTTGGATTTGATATAGTACTAGGAATGTATTGGTTGGTAGCCAATCATGCCAGTATTCTATGTGATCAAAAGTTAATACAAGTAAGTTCACCAAAGTGTGAAAAGATCACAATTAAAGGAGATAAGCCAACTAGGTCTACAAAATTCATCTCTGTGATGAAACAACAAGTTATGCAAGAAATGGATCACTAGTGTATATGATTTCTATAATCATTAGCACTAAAGGAAAAGAATTAAAAGATATTCCTGTAGTATCTAAATTTTCAGATGTTTTTCCAGAAGAGTTACCTGGATTACCACCAGATAGAGAGGTTGAATTTAGAATTCACCTAATACCAGGGACAACACCGATTGCCAAAGCACCTTACCGTTTAGCACCAGCAGAGATGCAGGAACTGAAGAACCAATTAGATGAACTTCTGGAGAAAGGTTTCATACAGCCTAGTTCGTCGCCATGGGGAGCACCAATCTTGTTTGTCAAGAAGAAAGATGGATTGATGCGTATGTACATTGATTACCGCGAATTGAACAAGGTTACGATTAAAATTCGGTACCCATTACCGAGAATCGATGATCTGTTCGATCAACTGCAAGGAGCTCGATTCTTTTCTAAGATCGATTTACGCTCCGGATATCATCAACTGAAAGTACAGGAAGAGGACATTCCTAAGACTGCTTTCAGAATAAGGTATGGTCATTATGAATTTACAGTCATGCCATTTGGTCTAACCAATGCCCCAACCGCATTTATGGACATGATGAACAGAATATGTAAACCATATCTAGATAAATTCATAATTGTCTTTATAGATGATATTCTCATTTACTCTAAGAGTATAGAGGAACATGCAGAACATCTGCATATGCTTTTAAATTTGCTGAGAAAAGAAAAGCTTTACGCTAAATTTTCAAAATGCGAATTTTGGTTAAAGGAAGTATAATTCTTTGGACACCTGGTTAATCAGGAAGGAATTCATGTGGATCCCACAAAGATCGAGGCGATCACTAAGTAGAAAGCCCCTGAATCACCAACGGAGGTGAGAAGTTTTCTTGGACTAGAAGGCTATTATAGACGTTTTATTCAAAGATTTTTCTAGAATAGCTATTCCTTTAACGAAATTGACCTGGAAATCAATTAAGTTTGAATGGGGACCAAAACAGGAGGAAGCTTTTAGAATTTTGAAGCCTAAGTTAACCAACGCACCCATACCAGCATTACAAGAAGGAACTGAAGACTTAGTAGTCTATTGTGATGCTTCAAAATTAGGTTATGGATGTGTGTTGATGCAGCGTCAAAAGGTTATAGCCTACGCCTCTAGACAACTTAAGAATCATGAAGAGAATTATACGACCCATGATCTAGAGTTAGGAGCTATAATTTTTGCCCTTAAGATTTGGAGACACTATTTATGTGGAAATAAATTTGTAATCTTCACAGATCATAAGAGTTTAAGGTACAATTTTGGGCAAAAAGAGATAAATATGATACAGAGACGTTGGATGGAGATTCTTAGTGATTATGATTGTGTTATCCAGTATCATACAGGAAAGGCTAATGTCGTAGCTGATGCTTTAAGTAGAACGTATCATGAAAAGCCAAGACGGGTGCGTTCTCTTAAATTAAATCTGCAGATAGATTTAAATGAGCAAATTAGAGAAGTACAGGAATCAGTAATCAAGGACGATACTGAAAAAATTAAAAGGAATGATTAAGGAATTAGAACAAGGAACATATGGAATTTGGAGATTCCATAAGAAAATAATCTGGATACCCAAACAAGGAAACCTACACCACCGAATTTTAGAAGAAGCCCGTAAGTCTAAGTATACGATACATCCTGGTAGTGATAAAATGTATCAAGACTTAAGAAAGAATTTCTGGTGGATAGGAATGAAAAAGGATATAGCAGCCTATGTTGCTAAGTGTCTAACATGTTCACAGGTTAAAGCTGAACATCAGAAACCCTCAGGTTTACTATAGCAATTAGAAATGCCTATATGGAAATGGGAATTGATAACAATGGACTTTGTTACTAAATTACCCAAGACAAGAAAAGGTAATGATGCAATTTGTGTGATTGTAGACAGATTAACCAAGTCTGCTCATTTCTTACCTATGAAAGAAACTTTCAGTATGGAACAGTTAGCTAAGTTATATGTAAATGAAATAGTTTCATTACATGGAATTCCTTTGTCTATTGTTTCTGATAGAGATAGCCGTTTTACTTCTCATTTTTGGACTAATTTCCAAAAAATAATGGGAACCAAGTTAAATCTAAGCACAGCCTATCATCCTCAAACGGACGGACAAAGCGAAAGGACAATCCAAATAATGGAGGATATGCTTAGAGCTTGTGTAATTGATTTCCTAGGAAATTGTGATGATCATTTACCATTAATAGAATTTTCCTACAATAACAGCTATCATACCAGCATCAATGCTGCACCATTTGAAGCACTTTATGGACGAAAGTGCCGAACTCCAGTCTATTGGGCAGAAATTGGAGAGAAACAACTGTCTGGACCAGAGATAGTACAAGAAACAACGGACAAGATTATTCAAGTCAAGGAAAGATTTAAAACAGCACGTGATCATCAAAAGAGTTATTCTGATAATATATGAAAACCTTTGGAATTTTAGGTAGGAGATAAGGTATTGTTAAAAGTTTCTCCCTGGAAAAGAGTGGTTAGATTTATCAAGAGAGTAAAGCTAAGCCCCAGGTATGTTGGACCTTTTGAGATTATTAAAAGGGTAGGACCAGTAGCTTACCAACTACAACTGCCAGAGGAGATGGTAGGAATACATAATGTGTTTCATGTATGTAATCTCAAGAAATGCTTAGCAGATGAATCATTAGAGGTACCTCTTAAGGATATAAAGGTAAATGAGAAGCTTAAGTTTGTAGAGAAACCCCTACAGATTGAAGACAGAAAAATCAAGAATCTCAAACACAAGAGACTAGTTCTAGTCAAAGTGAAATGGGATTCCAAGAGAGGACCAGAATACACTTGGGAGCTCGAATCAGAGATGCAGAAGAAATACCCACACCTGTTCCAGTAGACCTCGAGTACGAGATCTAAAACAAGGTGGGGAGGATATAACAACTCTCCTGAAACCCTTAAAGTACTCCCATATGTCTTAAAATGCACCTCGTATGCGAAAAACGGCCCAAAATACCTTTATTTTATCAATAATCAAATAAAAAAAAATTCCAAGGCCGCTCGCGGGGCGCGACCGGCTCAAGCTAAGCCGTCGTGGGGCGCGACGGAGTGACACCAGGCGTAACCCTGGGCTGCCAAGTGTCCCAGTCGTGTCGAAGCTAGTCCTTGACTCAGCATACCTATAGTTGACACGTAGTCCTTGGCGGCCCGTAGCTTGGGGCGTCGCGGGGTGCGACAGAGTGTCTGATCAACACTATAAATAGGATCGATTGGCTTCAGTTGTTAATCGTTCAAAAATCGAAATCTCTCTCTCTATTCTCTAAAAGTATAAGTAATATCCGGGTATTATACCCACTAAAAAGCGAAGCTCTGCCTCGTTGTAAGTATTATAACCCCCGGTTATGTATTAGTTACTCTGCCCGATTGATCTAGTGCTCCGTAACGCATGTCGAGGCTCTGTCTGACTTAGTCGTTGGAGTTCTGTATCGGGAGGGGGGTATAGCTAATGTAAATTTGGTTATTTTACTAACACGTGTGCATTGTTTAATTTAATAGATTATAACCAGGAAGTCACCAGGAATTATCTAAAACAGCAATGTGAGTACATTCATTTTTGTAAACTCTTTTTGTGAGTCATTCTCTTTTTATAAATAAATTGTTTTTACAAAACCTTAATTGTTTTAAAGTATAATTTGACTGTGATTGAGTATTTGTAATTCTACAATTACTGTCAGTATGTTGGGGTTTTGTATACATTACTTGTTACTAATACTGAGAATAGTAACATGACCACAAGTCAGGATTGACAGTACCGTGGGTGGTAATTTGATAGATGTAAACAAATGTAATTGCAGATGCCCTCAATACTGTAAAGTGATAAAAGTGTTTTGATTAAATTGGGATGCACTTACCAGTATTTCCCGCTGACAAAATGTTTTAAAACGCGTTTCAGGTAACAAAATGCGAAAGCCAATTAGAAGTCAGCTGGAGAGCACTGAAGGCTTGGAAAAGTGGCTATAAAAGTTACCTAAACAAGAAAGGAGTTTTATTTGAATAAAACAGGGTTTATCCCTATAAACTTATTATGAATGGAAACTTGGGTTTTACCCATGTGTTTATTATTTATAAAATGAGGTGTTTTACTCTGATAAAATATTTCCTAACTACGGTCCTGATGTAAATTTTCGTTTCCAAATTAAATAAACACCGATACCACCAGCTTTGCGTGCTCTCGGCTGCCCGCCTCCCGGGGCAGGGGTCGGGGGTTGCAAAAATGATTGATGAGATTGATTCCATGAAAAGAATGGTGTTTGGGAATTTGTTGAATTACCCAAGGGGGTAAAACCCGTAGGATGTAAATGGGTATTCAAAACAAAATTACACCCGAATGGAAACGTCGAACGCTACAAAGCACGATTGGTTGCTAAAGGCTATACTCAAAAAGAAGGAATTGATTATCAAGAAACCTTCTCACCTGTCTCACGGAAGGATTCTTTGAGAATCGTTATGGCATTGGTTCCTCATTTTGATTTGGAGTTATATCAGATGGATGTTAAAACTCCTTTCCTTATTGGTGACTTACATGAAGATGTGTTTATGACTCAACCTGAAGGCTTTAAACCTAAAGGTCAGGAACACTTAGTCTGTAAGTTACAGAAATCCATATATGGGTTAAAACAGGCATCATGTCAGTGGTACTTAAAATTTTATGAAATTATGAAAAAACAAGGCTTTATCAAGAATCAAGTGGATCAATGCACCTACCTCAAAATGAGTGGGAACAACTTTGCTATACTTGTCCTTTATGTGGATGATATGCTTTTGGCGAGTAATAGTTTAGATTTTTTGCATGAGTCAAAGCGATTACATTTGCGAAATTTTGATATGAAGGATCTCAGAGAAGCCTCTTACGTAACAGGGATTGAAATATACTGAGATCGTATTAATGGGATATAAGGTCTATCCCAGAAGGCTTATAGTGATCGTGTTCTTACACGTTATAACATGCAACAATGCTCTCCATCAGTGGCTCCAGTAGTTAAAGGAGATGTTTTCGGCTCTTTTCAGTGTCCAAAAACAGAGGTTGAAAAGGAGAAAATGAGATTGATACTTTATGTTTCAGTAGTAGGAAGTTTGATGTATGCTCAAGTCTGTACTCGTCCCGATATTGCATATATTGCTGGAATGCTAGGCCAATATCAATCTAGTTCCGGCCTAGATCATTGGAAAGCAGCAAAGAAAGTGTTGCGATATCTGCAAGGAACAAAACACTATAAATTGACATATAGAAGAACTGACAACTTGGAAGTAGTAGGCTATTCCGATTCTGACTTTGCTAAATGCAAAGATGATAAGAAAACGACTTCGGGGTACGTCTTTATGCTTGCAGGTGGACCAATTTCATGGAAGAGTCATAAGCAACAGTTAGCAACAACCTCAACGATGATGGCAGAATATGTTGCAGTGTACAATGCAACATGCCATGGGATGTTGTTAAGAAATCTCATCACTGGACTCAAAGTTGTTAACTCCATATCGCGACCATTGAAGATTTACTGTGACAACTCAGCTGTTGTTAGTGTTGGGCCCTAATTAGGTTTATGGATTAGTGGTTTTGTGGATTAGTGGCATGGAGTGGGCTTTTATGGAAATGGGCTTGGGGGTTTGGGGAGCATCCTCCCTAAACACTTTCTATAAATAGTAAATTATGTTTAGGTCATTAGTGTTGGTGACATCAAGAAAATCTTGTATTTGATAATTATCTTTTGTATGCAAGATCTAATAATCAATCAAGAATCTTTCTACTTCATCTCCTTTCTTTGAATCATGGCTTGTTTGTGTGATTCCGCCACCAAACAAGCTTGTGTGATATCATTGTGATCGTGTATCGGGACTTACAATTGGTATCAGAGCCTGTCGAACCTGTTTCCAGGCTCGGATCTGATATCACAGCGATTCTGGATCTCGGACTGTTGACTAGTACTGTTTCTGTTCGTGTCTGCTGAAGAACTGATCATCTCGGACGTGTTTTTGTGCATCTCGGACAAGTTTGCTTGCATCTCGGATAATCTTCATCGCATCTCGGACCATCTTGGACTTCATCCCGGATCACTTGCTTTGAGGATTGCCTTCGTCTCGGATAATCATCATATCATCTCGGATAACCTTCAAACCATCTCGGACCATCATCAAACCATCTCTGATAAACTTCAAATCATCTTTGATAATCAGCAAGCCATCTCGGATAATTATCAAGCCATCCCAGATAAAACCTGTTGAAGATAGTCATCATCTCGAACAACATTCATAACATCTTGGACTATATTCAAGCCATATAGGACCAAATGTTTGAAGATTCTCTTTGTTTTTCATCTCAGATAGCATCCCGGATAAACACCTCATCTCGAACAAACATACCATCCCGGACCACTGTTCATCTCGAACCACACATCTCGAATAAACCATCTCGGATCACTGTTCAGACTCTTCGGACCCTTCATCTCGGACACTATGTTGAACCCAAACGGTGTTATGAACGGCGTTGTGACTGTTGTTGGTCTCGCCAATGCTACCCTTGCTACTATTCAGACTCAGTCTTTAGCTTTCCATCAAGAACTTGATCAAGTTATTGGGACGTCTACCAAGGTTCCAAGGTTTCTGTACGGTGACAACTACTATGAGTGGAAGTTCAGATTTGAGCAATACTGTAAGGCAAAGGAACCTCATCTTTGGAGGAGCATTAAGAATGGACCATGTACTATCATGTACGCTACTGAAGATGACCCTCAAACCCAGATTCCAAAACCTGAAGGCATGTATACCGAAGAAGATAAAAAGGTCATAGCTGAGGATGAAGCTGCTTTTAGAACTCTGTCAATGACACTTAGTCCAGACATTTCAATTGTCGTCTGAAACTGCAAGAGTGCTAAGGAAATTTGGGATCAACTGACACACTTATTTGAGGGAAATGCTGATATGAAGGCAAGCAGAGTGAACATGATGAATCAATAGTTCAGTTCTTTTAATCACATCTATGGGGAAACTGTTGAAAACCAGATAAGGAGATTCGTTAAACTTGTGTCACAGATGGTTAGTGTTGGAATTAACATCTCAAACAGTGGAATGAACCGCCAACTGCTGAACTCACTGCCAAAAGGATGGGCGGAGGTTTCTATGATCAAGCGTACGAAGGATCTGAAGGAAATGACACTTACTGAGTTGATTGCCACAATCAAGTCCTGTGAGATTGATAATCAGTAGAGAGAGACAAATCACAAGAATTCAATGATGGCTACTGGCATGATTAGTCTAAACAATGCTACTTTAATGTCTCAAGGTCATCCAAATCTGGTTTTCAGTCCAGTTCATGGAGTTATGAACAACAATCCAAATATTGTGTTCAGTCCTGTAGTGGCACCAAAATCCAACTACGTGTACGAAATGTCACTTCCTTCTTCTCAAGTACTACTCAAGGTGTCACCCTGGAAAGGGGTGATGCGTTTTGGCAAAAAGGGCAAGCTGAGCCCAAGGTACATAGGACCATTCGAGATCATCGAATGTGTTGGAAGTGTGACCTATAAGCTGAATCTACCCGAAGAGCTCAGTGGGATACATAATGTATTCCACATCTTTAATTTAAAGAAATGTCTAGCTGATGAATCGCTAGCAATGTCTCATAAGGACGTGCAGATTGACGAGATCTTGAAGTTCGTTGAAAAACCTTTGTCGATCGAGGATCGACAGGTTAAGAAGCTTCGAAGAAAGAATGTGCCGATTGTGAAGGTAAAGTGGGATGCCCGTAGAGGCCCAGAATATACGTGGGAAGTTGAATCCACGATGAAACAAAAATACCCTCATTTATTTCAGTAAATCTCGAGGTCGAGGTTTCTTTTAAAGGGGTAAGGATGTAACACCTCGCAAAAATCATATCCAATATAATAAAGACACGTGTCATGGACTCTAAACGTATAATGAATTGATTTCGAGGGACTAAAATTGATAAACAAAGAAAGTATGTGTGTAGAAGGATCAAAAGTGTAAACATGCCAACTTGTGCCTCTGAATGGCCTCACATAGTGTTCATATTCTTTATTGAATATATTGTCGGACCCAAAAGACGTTTGTGCTTAAAATTAAGAGTTTACGAAGCATAGGGGTTAAACGTGTCAACATGTTAAATCTTTACCTCTGAGTGATCTTTTAACAATCCCGAAGCTTTGTAATATTTTATTATACTCTCACTTGGTCAGATGTTTGATTTCATGGAGTTTCGATGCAAATAATTACGTTTCAGGTGATTTTATAACTAACCGGGAGCCTAACGATGTTAAATTATGACCCATAACTCTTAAAAGTTAACTTTGGGGGTTAATAGTGCAATAAAAGAAAGTTATTTAAACTAAATATGGACCAGGGACTGAAAATGCAAAGCTGGGAAAAGTTTTTAACCGGATTAGGGGTTCCTCGCGGGGCGCGTAAGCTCCCGCTGAGGTCTACGCGGGCCGCGACTCAACTGTAAGCGACCTGAAGACTGGCAGTTGCATGTACAGACCTGTCCACCGCCTTTGCATGCGATTTTTTGATACTAGGGACTGTGTTAATGGTTTTCCCTGACACAAAGACACTTATGAACATCTGGTGACCTCTAACAGCTGGAGTGATCCTAGAACACCCAAATTTCCTATATAAAGGGCCATGCTTTAGTTCTTGAACTTGCACACTTCAAATTTTCATTCACACTTGATCTCTGGAGCATCCTGGTCATCTAGGAAGCTCTCTCTAGTCCAATCTTCGTGCTAAGGACCATTGTAAGTGTTCTTAGCCTCTATAGTTAAGATTTCATTAGCTTAATGACCGAAAGTCAAAGTTATCGTAATGATGCTTTGACTTTGTGATTAATCACTATCGGTCCAGCCATTATTCGAATTGAAAGTGGCTATGTGTTGGTAATTATGTAGGTTTTAAACCCTTAAAAGGGCACCTCCTAATTATCACATTTACTTGGTCAATTGTCGGGTCAAACTACTTAACAGAAAAGTCAAACGAGCCAGTTTTTACAAAATAAGTTATAACTGATAATGTAGAAGCTATAAAATACATTTTATCACTTAAATAACTTGGTAAATAATATAAGAACATGTTTAGGCATGTTCAACCCGACAATTCCGAGTTTAGGCTCTGTTCGCAACCGAAAGTCGCAAAAGTAGACTTTTGCTTTGACTTTCAGTTCTGACCCGAATTACCTTAGTTTAGATATGCCTTAGGGTTCCTTTGTGACCATATTATGTGTTAGTATAACTCTCTGAAGTTATACTACATGGTCCCTTAGAAATCTAAATCATTTGCATGTTTCCGTTAAATGCTTAAAACTTGACCGTTATGCCCTTATATTATAAAAACGATATTTTTGAAAATGTGAGAGGACAAAAAGCTTTATTACTGAAATATAAGTTTGTCCACAAAATTTGACATTTGTTTCTCGTCTCAAATAGAAGTTATGCAAGATATCGTAAAACAGATCTTTTTGTTAATTAAATAGCATTTTTGGCATAAATCATATTTAAACCCAATTTTCGGAACCAAACTTGCTACCCACTATTATGATATAATATTTAGGATTTTTGGAAATTTTTGTCAAATTTTATACTGACCCTAACATAGTGTTCTTATGTAAATTCGGTAATTGATGATAATGCCCTTTTCTTTAGTAAAATGAGTTTTACATATCATTTACATGCCAAACCCTTTCCTACTGATATTATATATTAAATAAGATATTTTAAGCATTAGAGACTGATCAAAACTCCAGAATTTTATAAACATCTTGAATATGGTCAAATACCGACTATTACGCTAATTAGGCGCGTAGTATGGTTTAAAACCATCTTTAACGCCCAAGACTTGTTACTTACTGATTTTAAAAATAAATATTTATACTTTAACAATAAGTATAAGTATTGAACTCAAATTTCCAAATTTGACCTTAAAAGCATATGTGAAATGACCAAAATGCCCATACGGTGCGTAGTTTGGCCATAATTGATAAACCTCACATATGTATGATATCTTACTGATCTAACTTGATAAAATAAATATTTTTACTGAATATTTAAGACCAGAACCTCAGTTTTCTATCAAACCTCTTTTATACACTTTAAAATGACCAAATTACCCTTTCGGGGCTTAAATTGGATTTAAATCCATTTTGGGCATAATTGAAGATATCTTACTGATATCATAAAATATTTTAAGCATTTTAACTTGTGAAATTTGTACATGACTCATTCGGTTACCCGTTATGCATATACGCGTTTGGTACGGTTTATGTAACTAGTTTGCATAAATTAGCCGAAACGGGTCAAACTTTATCATTTTACTTCAAAATCCAGAATGTATTTAGTTTACCCATTATATACAAGTCTTCATACTTGACGGGTCTAAATCACATTCCAATCCGGTCACCGCTTAATCTAGCGTTTCGTACCGTAAACCTTTCTTTAAAAACTAACTGGTCTAAGTTACAACTTAAGTAAGACCCGTTAGGAATCTAATAGGTTAATAAAACCTTCGTTCCAGATTGAGAGCCTCGGTAGAAGTACTTGAACTTACTGATTAGAATATACGACTGAGAATAAATTACATTTAGCTCAGGTAAATACTTTTAACTTATTTTCCCTTATACGGGCTTGGGATACGGTAAATTATTACCGCTTGGTCGGGTGTAGAAACCTTTTAATCGAATATGTTTAAATTGTATAATCCCATTTTAATCAGTGTTGCTTGATAACAAATAACATTGGGGGTTAACGACCGTGTCCTGGATATCCTTGGCTCATTCAAAAAAGCGTGAATGACCACGACTTAAGCACGGGGTGTAGGCATGCACCTGCCCATTGCGTATGTAAAAGATATACTCACTCGTGAGGAAACTTCCTGTGAGTTTATATTTGTGGTGTGTCGATTAATCTTGTTTGGCTTTTATACCGGCCCTAAATGTTGGACAAACATGTGAATCTGATATAAGATTATTATTATTAACATAATTGTCCCAAGTTATAAAATGTTTGTGCCTCGTGCATTTAAACCAATTTTCATAAATATTTTCAAAATAGTCGTTTAATTGTATTTACCAGTGTAAACTGACGTATTTTTCCAAAAAGACTAAGTGACAGGTAGCGTACGTAAATGTCCGGGAGCTTAGGGCGTTAATAACGAATCTTGCAAGTTCTAAACGTCTAAAGTCTGTTGAACAATATTTATATTTCTGTTTTAAGATCTGCCTGTGGATCCATACACAACCGTTTGTATAATGTTTAATTATACTTTAATTTTTGGTTTGTAATATTATTTTTTATCCAAGACTTCCGTTGTGCATTAAACTGTATACATTTGACTATGACGATATTAACTACGTCACGATACTCCCCACCGGGCCCACCGGTAATACGTGGAAATATCGGGGTGTGACAACTCACGGTAAAAAACTTGGAATGCGACTCTGTGAATGCTGAGCTGGAACTTATCACTAGAAAGTACAAGCAAACTGAGTTAAACATTAAAAAATTTGATACCTCCAGTGACACTACTCGTAATTTATGCAAAGTGCAACTTGCATTCAAAGAAAACAAGGGAAAGGACTTGGGATATACACAGGTTCCACCACCATATAATCATAATTACTCTAGACTGCCTACTACTGAGCAAGAAATAGAGAACTATGATAAGATGATTTATGGTAAACCGAGTGATTATGTTCCATGGGAACCGTTAAAATCTAAAAATGGCCAACCCGCTGATTTCAAAAAACCAATGAATTTTGTTAAAAATGAAAATGAAAGTTGTTCAAATGAAAAGGAAAATTGGTCAAATGAAAACTGTTCTAATGAATCAACTTGTGAATCTGAACAAATAAATGAGACAGAAACGGAAACAGAACCAGTTAAAACATCCACGGAGGAGACAGAAGAAAGTTTGTTAAATTCTGATTCTGTTGACAACACTAACTGTTCTAGTTCATGTGTAGAGTCAGTAAAAACAGAGGAGAAGTCTAAAGCGGATGATGAATCACATCAAAGTGTTGCTGATAATGTTATTTCTGATAAAAATGACCTTTATGCTTGGAATTATGTTTTTTCTTGGTTTGCTGAGACTTGGGGTGTTCCCACTAGAACTGATGAATTTGGTGCTGTGATTTTAGACTATGGTTGTGATGAAAATGGTTGTGTTAAAAATGTTTTGATAGGAAAACCTGATGTATCGACTGATAAACTTGAAACGTCTATTTCAAGTGACTCAGAAATCAATTCTGATGAATCGGGCAACTGTTCTGGTGTGCCTGAACCATCGAATGATACGTCAGAAACTCATGATAAAGATGAAGAACTTGATGTTTTTGATTATGATAATGAAGAAATTGATAAACAGGGGTCATCTAACGAACCTGACTATCAAACAGAAGATTCAGGAACATCAGATAATGAGCATAGCTCTTCCCAAGATTCTGATTGTGATGAACAAATAGAATCTCGCAGCGCTGCGACAGAATAAAGTCAAACGGTTTCAGACGTAGACTGCTCATCATCTGACAAATCAGAATCATTTGATGTCAAGGACTCAGAGGTTGATGAAGCTGAAGAAGAGATATCCGTAGAATCCAATTCCAAAGAAAGTCATGAGATCTCGGAGCCTGAAGAGAAGGGATCCATGGAAATCAATTCAACAATTGAGTCAACTGATGAAACTGAAGAAGAGATTTTTGCGGAAACCTTCTCTACGAAAACTCCTGAGAAGATAGTTACCGAGGAAAAGGAATTTGTGGAAGTCAATTCAACAGATAATTCAATTCTTGACCCCAAAGGATCAGATTCTATAGAAAGTGTTTCAAATGAAGCAAAATGTACTGAATTTGTTCCTTCAAAGAAGAAATGATCACGTAAAAACAGAAGACTACGGAAAAAGAAAGTTCAAAAGGAAAACCGAACTCTCAACCAAACTGAACCAAAACTGAAGGGTAAACTTGCGGATACTTACTCTTGTGTTGATAACTGTGAGCAGGGTCATCCAAGATCAAACACAAGCAATCAGCGTCAAATGAAAAGAAAAGACTTGATCAGTTCTCGAGAATAACACAAGAAGAACTAAATGTCTTTTTTCTCAAAAAGGCAAACGTGTTTTGATTGTGGAATTCCGGGACACATTGCAAGAAACTGTGTTCATCGTCCCTACTACTCTGGCAGCACGTATCATCAAAATGCTATGCATTCTCACCCAGTCAAAAATCGACCTCCTAAAGCCAAGCCTTCTGATGGAGACTGGAATCTAGCAAAGAGGGACAATAAAAAATTTGCAAATACAAACAGGTTTCAAAAGAAGTCAAAGGCTACACCTTTTAAAGAAAATGTTCAAAAATTTCAGAAACCAAAATTTGGAAACCCAAAGTCCCTACTAGATCCCAGTCTTCGTGCTCGCAACAGTCGACGTCTACCTCATCACATAAAGCCTCAAGCGATATTAAGAGTCATATGATCTTTCGCGAGGTCTCTTACACAGATAGCGATGGTCAACTCGGGTCAACTATGGCCTGGGTTCCAGTTTCTAACTGATTCCGTTAAATGTGTAGGAACGACTATGGAGGGCTACCTTTAGACTTTGGTTTATTGATAGTGGTTATTCTAGGCACATGACGGGAGACATATCCCAGTTGAATGAAATAAAAATATTCGACGGAGGATGTGTCAACTTCGCGGGAGGAGAATCTGGAAGAATCACCATGAAGGGCGCGGTCAAAAATGGAGTTCTCGCCTTTTCAGACGTCAATTATGTCCCTGAACTGAAGCACAGCCAGTTGAGCGTATCACAGATGTGTGACAAAGGAATGGAGAATCTCTTCACCAAGAGTGGCTGCGTCATTCTGAAACCAGGAATTATCATACCTGAAGACTAGTTTTTGATTGAAGCTGAACGCCGGGGAAATGCATACGTGATTGACATGAACAAAGCTCCCACGGATCAAGTTACTTGTTTATTCTCATAGATAGCCGAACACGACGTTATGTTGTGGCATCGTCGATTGGGTCATCTGAACACGAAAAATCTTAATCGATTAGCCAAAGGAGGTTTAGTCAGGATCTTGCCAATCAAGGATTTTATGCAGATAGAAAAATGTGAAGCATGTGCTCGTGGAAAGCAACATCGTAGGCCTCATAAGTCTAAACCTGTGCACACGACCTCAAAAGTTCTGGAACTGTTGCGCATGGACTTGTTAGATCTCGTCAATGTGCTTAGTATTGGAGGAAAGGCTTACTGTTTGGTCGTCACTGATGATTTTTCTCGTTTCAGTTGGGTATTTTTCCTGGAGCAGAAGAGTGAGACAACTGGTTTAATCAAGAAATTTGTAACTCTTATAGAGAATCAAGCAAATGAACGAGTGAAGATTATTCGATGTGAGAACGGGACGGAGTTCAAGAACGCTGAGCTAAATGAATTTTGTGCCTTAAAAGGAATAGATCGTCAGTACAGTACAGCTAGATCTCCTCAACAGAATGGAGTAGTAGAAAGACGCAATCGTACTCTCATTGAAGTTGCTCGCACAATGCTGATAGATTCAGGTCTTCCACTGATATTTTGGGCAGAAGCACTGAATACAGCTTGCTATTTTCAGAATCATGCCTTGATCAATAAATGTCACATAAAGACTCCCTATGAAATAGTAAAAGGTCAAAAACCCTCGGTGCAACACTTTCGCACTTTTGGTTGTCTTTGTGTACTTCTTCTCGTGGATTCCGAAGGAAAATTCAAAGCTCGGGGAGATCCTAGCTATTTTATAGGCTATGCTAACAATACCTCATATCGTGTGTATAACAAGGTCAAGAAGCAGATCGTGGAAGCATATCATGTGGACTGGTTGGAAGAAAATCCAAAAGATGCTTGAATCAGACCTGATTGGCTATATGATTATTCCTCCTTGTTTAAATCGTTTCCTATTTTATCTGATGAAGTTGCTAATGCAGGTGCTTCGAGTTGAGAGATGCCTATTCCCATTGAAAATGAAGATGAAGATGTGCCTTTACAAAACATGCTCAAGAAACTCACTGTGGATCCATCGAGATTCCACAAGGATACTCCAACGCAAATTCACTCTTCGACAGTTCAGGAGCCGATTTCTGAACCTGCTATAGCTATCCCTGATGGTGCAGACCGCAACACTGAAGCCTCCTCAGGGCCCTCAAATGTTCAAGGAACTTCTATGTTTCCGGGATTGATTCCCTCAGATTGCACTGTAGATTCACCGGTGATCAACAACGCTACTGCACCAAATGAGGGGGAGCAATACGGAATAGCGTCAAGAAGTTTCTCAAACTTGCAAGCTCCTGCTGCAGCAATTCCACAGCGTGTTCAGAGAAGCCACCCAATTACGAATATAATTGGCCCTGTAACTGCTGGTGTCCAAACCCGCAGAAAATTGGGAGACATCAACTCATGCCTATACTCTTGCTTCATTTCGCAGATTGAGCCAAAGAACATTAATGTTACTTTGCAGGAACCTAGATGGGTTGATGCTATGCATGAAGAACTCAATCAGTTCGAAAGACTAGGAGTATGGAAGCTTGAGAAGCTACATCAAGGAAAACGTGCTCTTGGTCCACGGTGGGTGTTTCGAAATAAACAAGATGATACTAGAGTGGTCGTTAGGAATAAGGCTCGATTGGTGGTCCAAGGTTTCATTCAAGTTAAACGTTTGGATTATGATGAAGTATATGCTCCAATAGCACGTCTTGAAGCTATCCACATTTTCTTGGCATATGCATCTTTCATGGGCTTTACAGTATATCGGATGGATGTCAAGACAGCATTCCTATATGGGAAGGTCAAGGAGGAGATTTATGTCGCTCAACCCCCTGGGTTTGTTGATAAAGAGAAAGAAGGATATGTCTACAAGTTGGACAAAGCTCTATATGGGTTGCACCAAGTACCCCGTGCATGGTATGCTACCTTAACAAAACATTTGCTTGCCCATGGATACACTCGGGGGGACATTCAATAAAACACTGGTCATCAAAAGCGCTGACAAGGACATCATCCTTGTTCAAATATATGTTGACAACATCATTTTCGGGTCAACAAATGATGTGCTTTGCAAAGAATTTGAAGAGGTGATGAAAAGGAAGTTTGAGATGAGCTCATTAGGAGAGATGACGATGTTTTGGGCCTACAAGTTCGTTAGAACAATCAAGGAATCTTGATTCATCAAAGCAAATACGTTCACGACATTCTTGAGAAGTTCAACATGATAGATTCAAAGACAATGGACTCCCCAATTGCAGAACGACCGTTGTTGACTGAGGATCCTAAAGGAAGCCCTGTTAACCAGACTCTGTATCGATCTATCATCGCTTCACTGATGTACTTAACTGCAAGTCGGCCAGACATTATGTTTGTCGTCTGTCAGTGTGCTCGTTATCAAGCTAATCCTAAACTCTCTCATCTGACTGATGTTAAACGAATTTTTAGATATCTGAAGGGAGCTCCTAAACTTGGACTCTAGTATCCTAGAGATTAGAACTTCGATCTGTTTGCTTTTTCAGACAGCAACTTTTGAGGGACGGACAGGGATAGAAAATCTACATCAGCTGGATGCCAATTCTTGGGAGATAGACTTATCTCATGGCAACAAAAAGCAGCAAACGGTGTCTCTCTCCACAGCAGAAGCATAGTATGTTGCAGCATCTGCCTGCTGTTCCCAGGTTCTTTGGATGCAACATCAGCTGGAGGATTACGGTTTGACTTATCTTGACCCTACTATTTATTGTGATAATAATGCCGCTATCCAGATCACTAAAAACCCTGTCTTTCACTCTAAAACCAAGCACATTGATATCAAGGTGCACTTCATTCGAGATTGCTTTGACAGAGGCTTGATTAAACTTGAACAGATCCATACTGATGCTAATACAGCGGATCTTTTTACAAAACTTGTCAGTATATCGAGGTTCAATATGCTTGTGGACCTTTTGAAAATGATGCGCTTCACCGACTGAGCATAAAAAGGGGGGTTTAAGAATAACGGTATCCCATCTGATAAATTTGGGCATAAAGTATTCTACTTTTGCACATATTTAGGTGGAGAAATAGTTGCTGGGAAGTGAAATAAATTTTCGTGCTAAAGAATTTGATTAACACATGTAAGGTTTCAAAGCTGAAAAGGCTAGGATCCACCGCAATGTGTTGATAGGTCTAAGGCTCAAAAAGCAAAGAGATACCAAGTGATATAACCTAATGAACTGGACATCACATAGGTAATAGACCAATGGTGTATGATTTCATGGTCTTAAATCCTGCGTTGATAGATAGCCAACATCTGAAGTTTCGGGTCTTTATACTGATGAGTCATCCGGGATAACAGGACTGTCCTTCTGTTGCATCTAGATTATATGCACACTTAGGCACAGTCAGGATATCTGGAAAAGAGCCGCAAAGAGGGCCAAAACCTTAAACGAGAAAATCTCATAAAGAGAATTCTGTGCGCTTAGAAAAAGCCAAATTCGTACCGTTAAGGTATCAGCCTAACCCTCGTCAAACTTCTCTGGTCACTCTGCTGTACGAAAGTACTGACCTATTCGCCAGAAAGTCTAGCGTTGTAACAACAAAGGATGGACTCGGTATATTCACCTGCTACGATGAACTGTTGTGCTTGCCTTGATCGTGGGGGTATGCCTTGGAATGGATATCTCAGTATAATTCTACCCTAAGCATATCACAAGGTTGAACGTTGAAGGTTGAGCGTTAGATTTAAGAGGACAAGCATATTAACAATCGCGTGGACCAGTCTAAGTAAGTGTGAGCTGAAAATTTTTCTTTTAGTCAGTTCAAAAACAATTTGATCCCATGGCAGTCTTCCCAAAATACCCCTGTGTTAGTGTTTTATTATTTTATTATTATTATTATTATTATTATTATTATTATTATTATTATTATTATTATTATTATATTGATAACAAATAGTTGCTCGGTGGGTTGAATCATTGACTTTGAAAGGGGTATGTTCTGTCTTGAAAAATATTATTAAAATAATGATCTGGCGTGGCCCACCATATCGGATGGGGCCAACTTGATTTGAAAAAGAACAAAGTCTGACAAGCGTATCATCTCGGATCAGTCATCCAAGATGGGTCTGGCCCATTCGAGATGGGTATATAAACAACCATCAGACATGGTTCGAGACACACATCTCGAACATCCATCTTGAACTAATCTCGAATCATCTCGGATCAACTCGAACGAAGAAGGTACATCATCCCGGACAAAATACGACCATCTCAGATCATCTCGGATGAGAACCATCCATCACGAGTCATCTCGAATCATCTCGGATCGAAACATATTCATCTGAGATGGTTGGAATTAATCCGAGAAGAACCCGAATCATCCCGGACATTGACCATTTCACTTGAACCTTCATTTAACCTAGACCCTCATTTGACATGTTGACCTGGACTGCTTGTTGACCCCATATTTCTAACCTGTTGACCGGCATTTAGACCGTTGACTAGTTGACTCTGTTGACTCGTCGACATTTCAAATGAAGGTTAACCATCGTTGAAAATGCTTAACATTTGGTGTTTAGTGCAGAATTATGGCGCAAGCTATGACGCAAGATCAAAATCAATGACAGCTGGAAGTGGAGCTCTTTCACAACCAGGCTGGATATCTTTCTAACCCTCCAGCCGAATACGCGGAGATGTTTGGCTTGCTGATGACCGGATTAAACAACTGCCCGATTACTCATGCATTAAGGACGAAACCAGTGATATGCAACTACTGCGTCAACACCTTTTGGAACACTGAAAAGGTAAACAGAAGGGGCGCTAATGGAGCTGGAGCCATCGAAGCTACACTGCAGAAAAAGGAGATTGTTGTTACAGAAGCCATTATTCGGGAGGTGCTGATGCGTGTGAAGTGTGTATATAAATTTAAGTATATTTTAAGCCCTTTTACACTTTCTTTAGCCAAGTTTTAAATTTATAAAACACGATATTTACTAACACTAAACACACATATGGGCAAGTGCACCCATCGTGAGCGTAGTATAGTGTTGGTAAGATACTGAGGTCGTCCAAGGACACAAGAGCTTTTAGTACCGGTTTATCCTCAACGTCCAATCAAATCAAAAGTTTAGAAAAATGTTTTTAAACTAAGAAAATAAAAACTAACTAAAATGCTGAAAAAATGAAAATAAAAGAAAAACAGATAGACAAGATGAATCACTTGGTTCCGACTCGTGTTTAGTGTAACCTTTGATTATTTCCGCACTTTTGCACTATTTAAGAGATTATCTTAGTTATAGTAATTGGCCCCTCTTTTGGAGGTGACGTTACCCTCAACCCAGTAGTTTGAGTCAGCAAGGATACAATCCTAAAGGGTCGGATTATTGAAAGATAATTAATTAAGTTATTAATGCAAATTATGGTAGGCCCCTCTTTTGAAGGTGACGTTACCCTCGGCTAAGTAGTCTGAGTCAGCAAGGATACAGTCCTAAGTAGCCGGGTTATAGTATTAATAGTAGTTTAACTTATGAGGGGATCAAAGAGTTTGGACCCCCGCCATCCAATACTGTTAAGTATTGAAGGAGGTCCTACTAAATTTGACCCAGGTCCCTTGCAGGATCTCTAAACGCTGAACAATGGCAAGACTCTTACCAAACCGTTCCCTTAACCCCAGACCAGGTAGCCAACATACCTCCATATAGACCGTGGAGATATGAATGGTGAAAATCTTTTATTTATATAGACAGTAAAATAATGCCAAGACACCACGGACAAACGATAAGGAAGAATCACCTTCAACATAAGAAACTAGTTATTAAAGTCATTAATACATAACCAATTAAAAAGTGCGAAAAGATTAAAAATAAAAAGTATTACACTAGACACTTTGTCTTCACCAAGTGATGTAAGAGACTTAGGCAAACATGGCCTTGATTGTCAAGAACTCTTACGATCAATCTTGGATCCCGAGACGACTCACACACTCTATGATGGACAATGGATGATGGTGGTGGATGATGGTGTTATGGTGGTGGTGGGTGGTGGGTGAAGTGTGAGAGAGGTGGTGTGCCAAGGGATGGTTTGAGCTTAAGCCAAGCACTCCTATTTATAGGCTGAACAGAAGCTCGGGCACGGCCCCGTGTCCAGTGGGCACGGCCCCGTGTCCACATCCTTCTCTTTCTTCATTAATTGCTCTTGTCTTTATTAGTTGACCACGGCCCCGTGTCCGCTGGGCACGACCCCGTGTGCAGAAGCATATCTGTACTATCAAGATTCTGCGAATCTTATAGTTGACCACGACCCCGTGTCCGCTGAGCACGGCCCCATGGTGGGCAATAGAAGCTTCTACAACTTTGTCTTTTATGCTGACACTTGGGCACGCCCCCGTGTTGGCTGAGCACGGGGCGTGTTCAGTCTTCTGTCTTCTTGTTTTGCTTGGGAAGATGCTGTCGTGGGGTCGGGCATGTCACGTTTGTTCCTTTTCTTGTATTTATGTTAGATTTTGCTGTCTTTTTGCTTCTTTTGTTAATTTGAGCTCATTTAATCCTGAAAATACAAAAGGAAGACAAAAGCACACTTTTTCCAACATTAGTACTAAAAAGGGTTAGTTTTATGCCACAATTGATGTAATTTATATGTTTCATTTTGCACACATCAGTGCTAAGGCATGGAGATCAATCACACTTTCCAACTTCCTTTGAGCAAAGCAGAGTACTTTCAGCACTTCAAAGAATGAGCTATGAAGGAGGATATCCCACCGTATTGAAGAAGTTATTCCCACTGTACTGGAGATTATTAGTGTACATCTTCCTGTAATGCTTTGCAGAGAACAAGGGTGGATATGATCAGCTAAATAAGACACAAACCTGTGCCCTAGTGGCATTAGTAACGAATGGGATTACAACCTTTCAGCATTGATTTTCGACAACATGAAAAAGATGCTCGAAGACCCAAAGAAGAAGATCTTTATGCTTTATCCAAGATTCATCCAAATGATTCTAGACGAGAAACACCCAGAGTTGATCAAGGACCCAAATTATGTGAACTTAAAGCCAATAGGTCCCATCTGCTTCGAAAACGCTTCTTGGGAAAATTCCACTTGAGAAGCATGGAAGATTTAGCGACGTCGTGCCAGCTGTACCAATTGTACCAGCTCCCCAACCATTGAACGCACAAATAGCTGAAGAACATGATGTGCAGCAAGTGGCTACAAATGAAGCTGAAATTGAAACATAGATTCTTGATTCAGATTCAGACTCTAGTGAAGAAGAAACCGACTCTGACAGTGAAGTGGAAGTGATTGCGTCTGAAAAGGCAGAGGAAATCGTGAGACAACTAGATCTTATGAAAGCTAAGAACTTAGCAGCCCTACTTATGACCTTGTAGGGTGGTGACGAAAACCCTCCATTCGCACCTACCTATGAAGTTCAAGTTAGAAATGAAGCAACCTCTGAAATTCAAGCTGAGATTGAAGCTATTACAGATGATGTTGAATAAGCATCAAGAAAGAGACAACAAACTGACCTACACCTGAATCTGATCCTTCTGGCCCAATTTCTGAACCAGAACCTGATGTGTCCACTGATCCAAAGACTGCTGCTGCTACAAAAGAAACCAGCACATAAGAGCCCGGCATTGATTTTGATTTTGACTTTGAATCGACATCCTCACATCCAGAAAGCTCGGGTGGCATTACATTTGAAGCAGGAAGCTCAAGTGGTGCTGGATTTACTGAACACGATGAAGCTGCGTTTCGTTATGCAACAGAGAAAAGACAAGTCGTTGAAGAAAGTGATAGTGATAGTGATGAAGATGCAAATGTAGTAAGATTGCAACAACGAGTGGTTGTATTAGAACAAGATGCTGCAATGAAGGAAGCTCAGATTTCATCCCTACAACAAGACTCTGCTTTGAGAGAAACTCAGAAATCCTCTCTACAGGCTCAAATCTCTAGCAGGGATCAAACAATAGATCAGCTACAAGGTGATTTGGGTATGTTGATATCTGTGGTGTATGATCTGAAGGCCAAGTTGGAGAAAAAGTTTGGGAATGAATTTATTGATAAAGAAGATGAGCAATTCAACGTCGGCCATCCTGAGCAAACACACCAGAAGAGAGAGCTGCAGCAATGGCAGCAGCTAATGCTGAGCATGAAGCTGGATTAAACGCATATCTGGCCGCTGAAACAAGGAAGAAAAGCAGCAAGAAGCGTGAGAAGAAACATAGTAACAAACAGATGTTGGTGATGAAGAACCAAGACATGAATCCTCTTGATGAAAACTTTCAATTAAAAGATCCGACGAAAAGGCCTGACAGATTCGTGATGGAATTGGGATATACGCATTATGATAAAGTGGGAGACAAGTCTGCAGTCGCAAACTGGAGGTATGAACAAGACAAGCAGATGTGGTTGATCACACGTGAAAGCTGGCATCAGGAGTACTATGCAAAAGAATCCCAGTTTGAGTCATGGACGAAGATCGACATGAAAAGTCTTCTATGTGCTCCATATCATGATCTAGAGCCAAATCAAAGAGGCAGACATTGGGCCTTTCATACAAGACTTGAAAGGAAGTGAAAAGTAACTTTGTAAGACACCTGAGCCTACAGTCAAAAGGAATCCTGGGGGTTCGTGACCCTCATACTAAGCGTACTGTCAAGTCTGTCATTTAGCCAGCAACTGACAAAGAGAAGATTATTCCGATTTCCAAGAAGTTTGAAAAGGGAATTCTGAGAAACTTCAAATTCTAACCGAAGCTGTGATTGTAACTCAAGAGCAATCTATCCGGATTCCTAATGCCTTTGATCTGACGAGTTTTCATAGGAAGACATACTAGTTCTCTCCAATCATCAAATTCGCACAAATTATAAGTAAGAAGAATACGAAGGCATGGACGAGCTGCTGCCAACATAGTGAGACATCATTTGTTTGCTGATCCATTACCAGATATGGGCGGTCCTCAAGTATGATGCAGCAACTAATCTAGTAAACCTAGGGGAGATTGTTAGGCCCTAATTAGGTTTATGGATTAATGGTTTTGTGGATTAGTGGCATGGAGTGGGCTTTTATGGAAATGGGCTTAGGGTTTAGGGAGCATCCTCCCTAAACACTTTCTATAAATAGTAAATTATGTTTAGGTCATTAGTGTTGGTGGCATCAAGAAAATCTTGTATTTGACAATCATATTTTGTATGCAAGATCTAATCATCAATCAAGAATCTTTTTACTTCATCTCCTTTCTTTGAATCATTGCTTGTTTGTGTGATTCCGCCACCAAAGAAGCTTGTGTGATATCATTGTGATCTTATATCGGGACTTACAGTTAGTTTCTCGAACAGTAACAGTTCGAGCGGAGCTGGTTTATACCTCGATACAAAGTTTTTGTTCGTTCGAGAACGAGTAGAGGAAAATAATCTTTGTATTGAGCACATAAGCACTAAAGATATGCTAGCGGATCCGACGACTAAAGGTCTACCACCCAGAACTTTCCAAGATCTTGTAATGAGAATGGGTTTTAGTAAAGACCTAGTATGAAAGCATACACTGTGTATGAACGATTATTATTTCCTTGATTGTTTTATTTTGTCTATACTAATGTTTATACGCGCCTTATGATTTATAGAAAAAACTTATGTAAGGTAATTACTTACCCTAAGGATTTTATTTCAGTCATTTTGGTTTTATGATTAAGTGTTTTATATTGAGACTTTAGTATGACTGTTGGCGGTCTCGAATTGACTTCAGTTCGATTGACTGTAACTCTCTACTATAGTTTCAACATGAGACTTGATGAGTATTTTTAAACTTGGCCAAAATTACTTAATACTCATCGTTAATGATCACTCGACCAAGTGGGAGAATGTTAGACTTATCTATACTACCTTATTAAGAGAACTAGGATTTCTACCCTTTTGGTAATTTTACATTGTGTACACATCCTCAAGCAACATGTACAAGAGATCCAATCTATTTTAGAGGGGGTAAACTTGCCCATTATCCAAAAATTTAAGACACTTTAAGGGTATTTTAGTGATTTTATCACCTTTGTAACCTATAATGTTAAGGTGACATGTGAAGAGTCTAACTTAATTGATTAAATTTATTGTAATTTCCACAAATTAGAATGTATAATGTTAAGGTGACATGTGAAGAATTTAACTTAATTGATTAAATTAAATTTATTGTAATTTCCACAAATTAGAAAAATTAGGCATCACAAGTCCTCTGCAGTACAACAATTCCGAACCCATGGAACTTGATACCACTTTGAAAATGAAATTTATATACAAGAGAATGAAAATGAAATATAAGTAAATTAAATAGAATTTATATAAATGAAATGTTCACGTGGTTTAATTGGAAGTGAAAATTGTTTAAAACCACGTAGATTTTGAAGAAAATATTCATTATTATACGTAATGGAGGGTTTCTAAGTAATTAGTGTGTGTATAATGTAATCATTTAATTAAAACCCATAACTCACTTCATTTTTTTTCTACGTTATATTTTTGAAGGCAACCATGGGTTACACATCAATGCACATTTAATAATATAATAATAACAATAATCAAAACACACATCAATTCTCATGGGTTTCCTGGATGCTTTATAAACTATCCCAAAAAGTGAACTCGCTTTAAGCAAGCGTGTGTGAGCACCATGTTTTTATCAATCTTATGGTTTGGTGTTGATAAGGGTTTCTGTTAGGATCTGAGTTTGGTTTTGATTGTGTTTTATGTTTGAGTTAAGATGAACAATGAACAAGTAGTGCAACGGAATATAAATGGAACAAACTTTTCACAATCAAACAGGAGAATTGCTTTCAACACACATTTTCAACAATGAACCGAATGATTGAATTTATTTCAACAACGATTACACTTGCATGCATGTAACAAAACTCCCCCTCAGCCTGAGCTCACAACGATTTGTTTGTACAGGAAGAAAGATGGTGAAGAGCTAATAGAATAGTACAGGGTACTGTTCTATTTATAGGCACGGACAAACCACTGTGGAATCTTTGCTGACGTCACCATGAAAGTGACATCTAACCTCCTAACAAACTCTAGCAACTGATCTATACAACTACTGCTATGCTAACAACTATTATTCAATACATTTCATAAGTAAAACTAAACTACTGCTGAATCCTTCCACTGATGTGAACCCAGCAGTACTTGTTGTAAACCAGCAGATCTTAATCCATAGCAGTAGATTGAACATCAGGGCTTTAGTCTTTAGCAGTCTTTGACTTGATCAGCAGTTGTAGGTCAGCAGTTGTACCGATCAATAGATTGGAGGTCATCAGATGTTGAAACCACTTTCAAGGGGAGAGACTTGTGTACACAACATCTGCTTATTCTGGATCCACTGCCCTGATCCAGTTTTGGCTTTTATTATCTGTTCCTTTGATAGGGTTCAATCTCAACAATCTCCCCCTGGAACAGATAATGCCAAAACCCTTCATTATTTGTAGATCTTTATTGCCTCATCAACAGTTTCCTTATTTTCCCTTTGAGTTGTAACTCAAAGTCTAAGGCATCTGTGATCTTCATCCCTGCACAGTGGAAGATCAAGGAGATCCTGCAAATCTTCAAGACTTAGGCCAAGTGCTTGTTCCCTTGTCATTTTTTTCACTTCTCCACTAGACTTGATCACAGTCAGTACATGGGTCTGTTTGTCAGTTTTCCATTTTAGTACTTTTGAGTCTGGTGGGTTTCTTGGGAGATTTTTATTAGATGAGGAGTTTGGTGATGCTGGCCTTGTGATGACTGACTTAACAGTACTTGCAGGTTGATTCAATTTAAGAGTCTCTTCAATCATTTTCTTAATCCCCTCTTTTACAAGGTCATCTCCTGCCATTAGTTCTTCCACTGTTTCAGCATCCAACTGTTGTTGTCTTCTTTTGTAGATGGCAGCACCAGTTGGAGCAGTGGATCTCCTGATTTGCAGCTTTGGTGGTCTTGTTGAAACCTCTACTTCAGGGTAGTCAGGTTTTTGTGGAACTCTTGGATCTTTCTTTCTTAGTTCCTCCAACCTTTTGTAGGTGGTCCTGACTTTATCTTCTTTCCATCTCATCACTTGATTCTTAGACCCATAATCAGCAGCAATTAGTTCCTCTTTCATTCTCTTCAGTTCCAATGTCTTTTCAGGTACATTCTTTTTGTACTTTGACCAATCAGGAGGAGTGTGTTTGACCTTATTTTTAATCATTTCTTGAATCCTGGCTGCTTCACTTTCAAGCTCAGGAATGGTCCACTCTTTGTACATATGTTTTTCCCCCTTATACTTTTTAGAAGCCATGATATTTTCAATGTAGTCTTTTCTAAGGGTTTCATCTGCTCTTTCTGATATCTGCTGACAGACATTCTTTGCAAACTGTTCTAAGGATCTGACTTGAGTAAATAGAAATTGGTAATGCCTTTGGATTTCTTTGTCAGTTTTTCCTTGAGAGTTTCTTTTGGATATATCTTCTGCCTGTTGAGCCTTAACTTTCAAGTATTCTTCAATGTTGTTAGGCCTAGGATATCCTTCAACAGATGGCAACCTCCTTTTAGCAGGATCATCCTCATAGTAGAAGGATTTGATCTCTTCTCTGACTGCAATAAGTTCAAGAGGATATTGGAAACCTGCAGGAGTGATGGCAGTGATTGGATGTTGTACTTGAGCTGATGAGAGAGGAACAGGGTTTGGAATAAGTGCAAGAGATTGTGAAGATGTTGGTGGTGGTGATGGAGAATTATCAGGTATAAAGATCCTTCTCCTTTTTAGTATAGGAGAGGCTGATGATGTTTTGGGTGGATCAGTGGTGGAAGGTGACTGACTAACAGTTTTTGAAACAACTGGTGTTTCAACCACTGTTGTCATTACAACAGATGTTGTAACATCTGATGTCTTCTACTTTTTAGCAGGAGGTGGTGGTGGTGAGGTTGTTTTTGGTGGTGAAGTGATTTTTGGTGGTGGTAAGGCAGTGGTTGTGGTGTGTGTTGAAGTGGTGTGTGTTGAAGAGATGGCAGGTGTTTGGCTGGCAGTTGTTGAAACTACTGAAGTATCAGCAGTTGTTGATACAACAAGAGTTACAACAGCTGTTTGGATTGCAGTTTGAGGTTTGGAGCCTTTAGTAGGTGGTTTGGAGACATGCTTTGTAGGTCTGGATGGTGTGTGTTTGGGTTGCCTCACTTGTCTAGTGGGCTTCTTCTTTTCATCCTTAGGATTTTCATCATCCATAGGTTCAGAAGGACCCTGTGCATTCAGCTCCATGAAAGCTCTCTTCTCCTGCTCCCACCTGGCTTTATCCTTAGCCTCTCTATCCCTTTTTACACTTGCTTCTGCTTTAGCAAGTGCATTTGTGGTGACATTCATCTTCTTACTACCATCTGGAAAAGGGATACTTTTAGTCATATTTTCTTTTTCTGGTGCAATATAGAGCCCATCTTCAATTTCCTTCTTCTTCCACTGCTTGATTTTCTCCCCCTTTTTGGCATTATCTCGAGGGGGGTTATCAATGAAGAGAACAGTGGGAGGAGCAGTGCCAGTGGTGTTTAATAAATGAGCCTTGATAGCCTTGATGTCAGCTTGGGTGTCTTTAAACCTTGACTCCATCATATTTCTCAGCATTTGAACATGTATGTCATGCTGCTGATCAGCCATTTGTCTTTGTTGTTGGAGCAGGGGTTGAAACAAATTCCATAGCTCATTTGCAGCAGGTGCTTGTGGTGGAGCAGGTGCTTGAGCTGGAGCAGCAGTGGGTGGTACCTGTTGATCTTTCAACAACTGTTGCAACAATTTTTTTAATTTCTGCAACAGAAGTATCCAGTTTGTCAATTCTGTCCGTCAATTCTAGGTATTTTAAATCATCACCCAATTTAATGGGATCATCGGATTTCCCACTAACAGTGGTTTGAACAGTGGTTGACTTAGGGAATGTATTCCAATGGTCATCCACTGATGCCCCTTTTTCTTGGTACTGGGGACTTCTTCCTTCAATTTGGGAAACCCTTTTTAGTGAACCAGTGAAGACTGGATACATAGGTGTTCCCAGAGAATAAATTGCCTCCAAGGAAGTCTTATTGATGTAACCACTGTCCAAATGCAAACCAGTGGGTTCAGCACTTGTAGTGGCTGCTTCACTTGGATTACCACCAAGAGTTACTTGTAACTCAAGGGGTGTAACCTCCTCAGGTCTTGTTGGTGGGTTAGCAATGATTGATACATCAGACCCAGTCACTTGTTGAAGTATGTTATCATTGACAGGTGAGTGAGAAGGACTGGTTTGTGCCTGGTTCAAATCAATAGCATCCAACAATAATTTTGTTGGTGAGGGAATTGTGGAGGTGAGGTTGGGTTTAGAAAGAGAATTTGCCCCGGGCATTGGGTTGTGCATGATGGAAGCAAGTGATTCCAGAGCATCATATTGTGGTGTCCCTATTTGTACAACCTGTTCTTTTTTAGAAGAAGCAGGAGGAGTTTCAGGCATGGGTTGAGATATTTCTACCATCTGTTGTGAGGAAGTAACAGGAGTGGTTTCTTGTGACTTTTGTGCTGTCACTGGCAGTTGCTTTGGTATCTCATCCTCCAGAGTTGCCTTTTTGGTAATTTTGGGGGGCTTTTGAGTTTTCTTTTGTTTTGGCCTTTTGGTGATTTTAGGTGTGGGTTTCAAAGCAGTTGTTTTGCTGCTATGATCACCTTGAGCAGTGGGCGCAGCAGCAGATACCTCAGGCACCTCTGCTTGTGTTTTGCAAGGTGTTGACTTTCTTGTAAAAGTTTCAGCAGTTAAGCTGTTTATTTGAAAAGAATCACCTTGTTTTATTACATGAGCATCATCCTTACCAAATTTCTTTTCAAAATAATAACTTAGAAATCTTGGAAAAGTAAGAATGGCTTTTTATCAACATTTTTAACCAAATCATTAAAGATTTCCTGGGAATAATTGAAATTTTCATCTTGAAGAATTGCATAACCCAGGTTTTGAATCTTTAATGGTATCTCATTAAAAGAAGTGGTTTTGTTTGAAACACACATAAGCAAGGTATGGAACAAAAATCTTGTTGCAGGTGGAAAATAACCTTTTTGTAAGGTATCTTTTTTTATTGTATCTGCATACCCCCTTTCAAGGAAATCAGTTTTTAACTCGTATTTGGGAAAAGATGTTTCACCTTGCTGATCATTGAGTGCAAAGACTTCCGAGATGGATTGTGGTGTGATTGTGACTACTTTACCCATTAGAGAAGAGTTAATGGCTATGACATCTTCTCCTTGTTTTGCAAGGGTAATATTTTTCCAAAACTCTCTCTGGGTTTTCAGATAAATTGGAGCATCTGCTGTTAACAAAGTTTTGTACTTTGATGCAGACATGGTGTCAATGATGGAGTCGAATGTATCGGTGGTGCCTGGTTTTGTCAGAAGACCCAGATAATTGTGAGGAGATTTGTATGGTATTTCGATGGGTGTGGGAGCCATTTCAGTGGCCTTTTTCGAAGATGATTTTGAAGTGGATTTTGCGGATGACTTTGATTTTGTCATTTTGGAGAAGAAGATCAATGAAGGTTTTGAAGGATTTGAGAGAGGGAAATGGGAACTGCTTTGAGAAAGGAATTTTTGTGAATTCGATTCGACAGTAAAAACCTTGTTTAGGGTTTTGAAGAGGGTTTTATAGTGGAAAAAGTGAATGCTGACGTGGCAGCGGTTACAAAAGATCTGACCGCTATGTACTGTCCACGTGCCAACCCCTGATGGAATAAAGGACAAGTGTTTTTATGAAAACCTCTGATGGAACAAGATCAGTGGTTGTAACGGTAACAATGAAAGCAGTGGGAGATTTTTATTATCAGTGGATAGCATATCAGTGGATAAAAACACTGATTTTGAACAACAGTGCTTATCAAGGACATGAGAGAACAGGGGTTGACTTTTAGCAGTGGACAGATTTTGAAGGAGAATAGACTTTTGAACAAAGCAGTGGTTATGACAGACTTTTAAGGATTTTAATGAAAAACTCATTTTTAGCTATTTTTAAGGATGGATTTTTTATTTTCTGAAAACATTTTAATGCTTTTATTCATAGAAAAACAGGATTTGGCCTGTTATTCCATGTTTAGCATGCCAATCCTAGAGTTCAAGCTTTCAAAGGTGGATGTGTCTAATACTTTGGTTAGCACATCTGCCAGCTGATCCTTGGTTGGAACATGGTACAGAGAAATCTAACCTTTTTCATAGCAATCCCTCACAAAGTGATGTCTGATGTCAATGTGCTTGGTGGTTGAATGGGAAACTGGATTTTTGATGATATTTTCTGCTGCCTGACTGTCTATCATGAGAGGTGGCTTTAAGGTAGTGATACCAAAATCCAGCAACTGATTTTGAAGCCAAAGCAGTTGGGCTGTACAGCTTGCAGCAGCTATATATTCTGCCTCAGCAGTGGATGTGGAAACAGCTGCTTGCTTTTTGATTTTCCAAGACACTAAGCAATTGCCTAGGAATTGGCACCCTCCTGAAGTGGACTTCCTTGTTTTGTCACATACAGCAAAGTCACTATCTGAGAAACCTTAAAGCTCAATTTTACCATCAGCTAGATACCAGATGCCAAGTGTGGGAGCACCTTTGAGGTATCTGAATATCCTTTTTACAGCAATAAGGTTTGACTTTCTTGGGGCTGATTGGGATCTTGCACAAACACATGTTGCAAACATGATGTCTGGGCTAGATGCAGTTAGGTACAATAAGGACCCAATCATGCTTCTATATAAAGTTTGATCAACCAAATCATCCTTCTCATCAGACATGACTACTTTATTGGTTGCAATGGGTGTACTACATGGCTTACAATCATCCATCTCAAATTTCTTTAAAAGTTCTTTGGCATATTTGCCTTGATGGATAAAAGTGCCATTTTGCAGTTGCCTTACTTGGAGACCAAGAAAGCACTGGAGTTCACCCATTGCACTCATTTCAAACTCAGCTGTCATGAGTTGCCTAAACTCTTCACACATTTTAGTGAATGTGCTTCCAAAGATGATGTCATCCACATAAATCTGGACAATCATCAAATCCTTTCCTCTCCATTTTAGAAACAGTGTTTTATCTATCTTACCTCTTTTGAAGCCAATGGAAAGTAGAAAGGTGGAAAGAGTTTCATACCAGGCTCTTGGTGCTTGTTTCAGGCCATACAAAGCTTTATTCAGCTTGTAGACATGATTTGGATTAAATGGATCCTCAAAGCCTGGAGGTTAACAAACATAAACCTCCTCTTGAATCTTACCATAGAGGAATGCACATTTGATATCCATTTGATACACCTTGATGTTGTGGTTGACAGCAAAGGCCAGAAATAATCTGATAGCTTCAAGTCTTGCTATAGGGGCAAATGTTTCATCATAGTCAATGCCCTCTTCTTGTCTGAACCCTTGAACCACAAGCCTGGCTTTATTTTTGACAACAATACCCCTTTCATCAGTTTTATTTTTGAAGACCCATTTTGTCTTCTAAACTGTTGGAGCTCCCAAACTTGTTGTCTTCTAAACTGTTGGAGCTCCTCTTGCATGGCTTCTACACAGCTGTTGTCTTTTAGTGCCTCTTGGTACTTGACTGGCTGATGGAGAGATAGAAAACCAGCAAAAAGACAAATGTTTTGGGATTGACTTCTTGTGAGCACCCCTTCATTGATGTTGCCAATGATTTGGTCAGGTGGATGAGATTTCAAGAAGATAAGATCTCCTTGGTATGGAACAATGGCATTGAGTGGGGAAGGCTGCAGATGTGAATCATCTGAGCTAACCACTGCTGGTGACTTTGATGATCCAGCAGTGGCTTCAAAAGGTGGTGGAATAGGAGGTAATGGTGTGGACACAAGCTGACTTTGATCCACTATTTGAGGACTTTTATCAACAGTGTTTGATGATGTGGAAGCAGGGGTTAATGGGCTACTTTGATCAACAACTGTTGAGGTAGCAGTGGTTGAGCTTTGACAGCTATTTTGAACATCTGCTGCTCTTCCCATTGTGATAGACTTTTGTTGAGGAATGATGATTTCATATCCATAGTCTGGTGATGAATCCTCTGATGGACCTGCACTGTTAGTCTTGACAGCAGTATTTTCAAAAGTGAATTTATCAAGATCAAACAATTCTGCAGGGTTTACTGGGATTTTCATTGATGAAAATTCATTGAACTTTACATTCAAAGTCTCTTCCATTGTTTTGGTCCTTGTGTTAAACACTTTGTAGGCCTTAGCAGTGGTTGAGTATCCCAGATGATAACCACAATCAATTTTGGCTGCAAACTTTGAGATAGAATCTTTTAAGTTTAAAATGAAGCATGGGCAACCAAAAACTTTGAAATATGAAATTAATGGCTTTATTTTATACAGCAGTTCATAGGCAGTCTTTTGATGCCTGGGGTTGATTAAGACTCTGTTTTGGACATAGCAAGCAGTGTTTACTGCCTCTGCCCAAAAAGTCAATGGCAAACCTGAATCTGCAAGCATGGTTCTGGCAGCCTCAATCAAAGTTCTGTTCTTTCTTTCAACAACCCCATTTTGTTCTGGTGTTCTTGGAATGCTGTATTGTCTCACAATTCCTTTTGACACATAGAAATCATCTAACTCCTTGTTCCTGAACTCTGTGCATTGTCACTTCTGAAGATTTTTACTGGAAGGTCAAACTGCTTTTCAACCTGTTTCACAAAGTCTTGCAGAATTCCTGAAGTCTCATCTTTTGAGTGTAAAAAGTAAGTCCATGTAAACCTAGAAAAGTCATCAACTATAACCAGACAATATCTTTTCTTCCTAAGACTCATGACTTTTACTGGGCCAAACAAATCCATATGAAGCATTTGCAAACATTTGGTTGTTTTGGACTCTTCAATTGATTTGTATGAGCTTTTATGTTGTTTTCCTTTTAGGCAGGAAACACAATGCTCAGGACAGGTGAACATTTTTTGAGGTAAACCTCTTACTAACCCCTGTTTTGAAATGGCAGTGATAGTCTTGAGATTTGTGTGCCCTAATCTCCTGTGCCATAATTCTGTCTCTTTGTTTGATGCAGCTGAGAACAGACAGGCATCAGTTCTTGGGCTCTCTTTTGACATATCCGCCACATAAACATTGCCACTCCTTTGAGCAACAAGTTTGGTTTTTCTAGTTTTTATTATTGCTTCAATCTTTTCAACCATTTCTGGTCCAACAATCCTACAACATTCCTTTGTGAAGAATGATCCATACCCCTTATCACTCATTTGTGAAACACTCACGAGGTTGAATTTTAGATTGTCTATCAGATTGACATTTTCAAATTTTACATTACCAGACTGTACTGTACCAGACCCCAGAACTTTCCCTTTACTATTATTACCAAAGGATATATCACCCCCTCCATGGATTTTGAAATCTTTGAGTAGGGCTTTACATCCTGTCATGTGCCTGGAGCCTCCACTATCTACATACCAAAGGCTATCTAAGCATGCGGAAGCTCCCTTAGCAGCAGCCATCATGGCACAATCACATTGATGATCACCTACTTCATCAGCTCTAACTTCTTTATCACCTGCTTTCTTCTTTTCCTTTTCTTCTTTGGACCAGGGGTCAGAGAGTGGTTCAATCAGGGTTTCTGAATTTTCTCCCAGCAGTAGTTCACCAGCAACTACAGTAACCACTGCTTCAGCCACTTCATCCACTGTTTCAGCACTTAGCTGTTCACCTTCAGTTTCTGCCCCTTCTGGTATTGACTCTAATGCCATCAAGCATAATTCATCATTAAAAGTATCATTAGAAGCATAGAGTGCAAAATTTTCATCACCAAACTCATCAGGCATGCTGCTCCAGTCAACAAAGCCTTGGGTGAAAAAGCTTTGCTGATCTGGTTGAACCACTGTTGGAGCAACTTGTTGAGGTGCAACAGGTTGCACTTGTGCCTGAGGGACAGGGGCTTGAACATACTGAATTTGTGGAATAGTGGTTTGAACATAATGCACAGGCACAGGGGTTGCAGCATAGTGAGCAGTGTTAACATGGGCTGCAGGGGGATATTGAGTATAGTGCACAGTGCTATGATGTTGTGGTCTAGGGTTTGAGCTGGGATGAGTTATTATTGGACCAGTGGTTTGACTCCTGCATTCCCTAGCAAAATGACCTAGCCTATTGCACTTATAACACTTCAGTTTTGATTTATCCAACCCCACTCTTAAATTCCCATGTAACCCTGGGAATTTTCTCCCTGTTCTTTTATAGAATTTGCTTGTTCTTACACTAAGCAAAGTCAATTGATGCAAAATGTCCATCTCTTCTAAGTCAGTGGGATCAAAGTGTTGCAAATCATTGAGTTCAAAACACAAGTTATCTGACATCTGGTTTTCACAATTTGCAGTAAAAGCATAATTTGCAGAGTGAGAATCAGAGTTGTTAAAATTTCACCAGCAGTTATATCAATAAAATGATCATAACCCTGATCCTTACTACTGCTACCAGATTCTTCCTAACCAAAAAGAGCTGTGCTGCCAAATGAATAATCATCAGCAACTTTGCCTGACTCTTGCAACTTCTTTTTCTGGTTTAACTCCCTTTCATAGGTCAGGAGTCTACCATGAAGTTGGTTCAGGGTCAGATCTTTGAACTCAACAGAATTTCTAGTTACAAATGCAATGGTATCCCATTTTTCTGGTAGTGACCTAAGAAACCTGCTATTTTGTGTTGAATTTGGAAATGTAACTTTAACAAGTCTTAGCTCACTAATGAGACAACTGAATCGCTCAAACTGCTGAGTCAATGATTCACCCTTGATGTGACAGAAGGTTTCATACTGCTGATTCAGAATTTCCCTATTATTTTCAATAACTTCTTCCGTTCCCCCAAACTGTTCCTTCAGTGCATCCCATAGCTCTTTGTCACTGTTACAGTGTAACAGCCCAGCATAGATTTCGTTGGGTAATGCAGATGCTATGATGCTAAATGCTTTGGCATCGAGTTCGAACTTTTGAAAATCAGTTTCAGTATAGTTTTCAGGTTTTTTAGGTTCGAACTTCTTTGTATCCTCCGCACTTGGCACCATAGGAACATGGGGCCCAAAAACAACAGATCTCCAACATCCAGTATTCTGTTGAGCAAGGATGTGACCCATCCTTCTCTCCCAGATGTTGTATTCATTACGTTTAAGCATGGGTGGTTTGAAAAGTGAGCCGATGTTGTATTCCCGTTTTTATCATATAAGATTATAGGTTTGTTTAAATTTATTAACCACTAGTAACTAGTTTTATTTTATTTTTTTATAATTATTCAACCCAAATAGTTTTAAAAACTATTTTATAGTTGGTTGAAATGTTATACCAATTAATTGGCCTGTATATGGGTGACCTTTCTAATAAAATAAAAGTATATAAACTCATATCATATAATTAGACGGGTAGATTACGGGTAAATTAAATGTTAGAAATATGAAGTACCTAGACGGGCCTAGGAACCGTCTAATAATTAAATTATAAAAATACATTATATTTGAACCTACTATGTTTTTAATGAAACTTGGTTCAAAATGTAGATACAAATATTGTCGTTCTAATGACATATTTATTGTTTTATAAAACGTTATATTTTATAAGTGATAAGCGCCAAATAAGTAAAGCAGTTAAATTAATTATAATATATACATTAATAAAATAATATAATAATAATCAAAAAAATTTCGTATGAAATATAAGAATAAAATAAATAATAATAAACTTAATAATTGAGATGTGAGAATCTTGTACGTGTCATAGAAAGGAATAGAATAATAAAATAAAAAGAAATCTAGTTACATGTATTCATATAAAGTGTCTTCGTGTGTTTTGAAATGAAACGTGTCATCCAATAGGGAATCTTTCATTTAGTATATATATAGAACATAGAGCATTCAAAAGTGTTCATATTTTTCTATCTCTTGTGTCGCCTCCCCCTTTTGTCTATTCATACATATATATATTTTTATTATTTACACAATAATAATAATAAAGTCATGCCTCGTTTTAGGTGTTTTAACTCCCGATCACCGCTACCCTTTCCGATTGATCTGAGCCCCATAACACATGTCAAGGCTCTGCCTGACTAAGTTCGTTGGGGTTCTGTCTCGTGACATAGGGACAAGGTTGAGTTAGGGGTACTATACTTAACACGAGTACAAATATATATATATATATATATATTTAAAATAGCGCAGAAGTTATACCCAATATTAGTTATACCCAATATTTATACCAGGAGGCTTTCTAGTTGAACCCTAAAGTTACAAAGTGGATCCATTCTCTTTTCTCACTATTTTATTACCTTTTTCTTTGTGATATAATTATATTCAAAAATTACAGTGATCGTCACTACTTGGGTGATCGTCACTACTTGGGTGACAGGACCCAGTAGTGGTATGACCATCGTCACGCAATGTGACACGGCGCCAGATAACAATAAGATAGAAGCCATTGTAATCGCTCTTATGCTGTAATTTATAACTAAGGGTCATTTTATAAAAATGAATGAACTCACCAGTATTTCCTGCTGACCAAATCTTTTTAAAATGCATTTCAGGTAATTACAGTAGATCAGGAATTAGAATTGGATGCGGCACCAACAAGACTTACAGTAGTGGCTCATTTTATCAAATAAATTAAATTAATAAAAATTGTTTTATGTATTCAGATTTATTCTATATTAAAGCTACCTTTTTAAACATGGTTTTATTCCATCTATTTAATAAATAAAATCCGGTATTTTCTAAACTCTGATAATTTTTCCAAATTCACGGTTCTGACAAAATTTCCGCTGCAATGTTTTTCTAAATAACCACCTGTACCACTTGGCTGCTCGCGGCTCCCGATTCCATCCAGGGTGGGTCGGGGGTCGTGACAGAAGGTGGTATCAGAGCCACTGATCTAAGCCAATAGGTGTTGTGATAATAATACCTAAGCTTAAATAAAAGAGTTAGGAAATTACTATTAACTGGTAGCACATATGATAGCATTTAGACTTGAACTTAAGAAAAGATGCCTTAGTATAAGCTTCAAAATAAGCTAAATACTTGTGTAAATTAAGTGTAATGGGTTTTGGTATACCGTGAGAATGATAAATAGAACGTTGCAAGTATAATAAATAAGCAATAACACTTGACCACTGTTATTTCTTATTTATTAGTACTACTTTATTCTAGAATATGATCTGTCATGTAAAGACTAATTTGCTTAGTCTTTGTTGAAAGTCATAATGCACTTTCCAAATCATGATTTAAGAAAGATCTATTTATGGGAAAATCTAAATTTTGCTCCGACAAGACTGGGTATGGTGTAGCAGACTCTCCAGTTTGTCCGGATATAACGGGGTTACCTCTCCGGCCTAGAACCGGGTAAGAAGGTACATAATATGTCAAACAAGTGACAAGATTTCCCTAAATAGTATCATGACCTGATATCTGACTTGTTTTTGGAAATATGAATCTGTTAAATACATTGACCATATGAAGGGTATGTATATTACAGCATGTGAAATATATATATAGATATGTATATCTATAAGGAAATCCAAAAACCATAAGGATTGACAATTTGGAATAAAGCACAAGCATATGTGTCAATAATAAATCTAGATTTCTCTATCAGGAATCTCTTGCATATAAATTCCGATATCAAACATTATATTGTTTGATCATCTACCTCACAACTCGTGTGACAATATAAACAATGGAACCCTTTAAGTTGGGACGCCATCAAAAGTATAAGAATTTCCAATGCGTTACCATAAACTATTAACGCAAGTAAGAAGCATGTAAAATTGTGCTAGTGCACAAGAAAACACATGAAACTTAAATTATACGTCCACAGACGTCGAAGTATATCACACACGACTTTCAAGGCAAGACCTTTGAAAATATGATTGGGCTCGACAACAACAATGCTAATCCCGGCAGTGGGAAAACTACTGATCAAAAAGCGGCACTTTGCCACGTGATCCTACAAACAACATGAATCTCGCTGAGGTACGTTGGAACAAGATTTCACAAACCATCGGTGCACAGTCTAATCAGAGTCATAATTATTAGCACTGCAAAAGGAGTCACATACCTTTGCAACTCCCCTATTTCATTTTATTCGACATTCCTTAGTAATGTCACTTCACAAAGGTTATCACACAAAATTCCAGATAAAATTCTTAAATTTCTTTTGTTAAAATTCTGACCTCTGTGAATAGACTTTTGCATTGCTACTCCCCCTAATGGTCATCATACCATGAGAATTTCTTTCATCGTAGCAAATATGGATCTGTTTCATCTCTTGGTAAATCCACACGTTACACATGCACTGTTTGTTGCGCATGTGGTTCGTTTAATTTATGAAGACCACTGGAGGGCTTCATTCTAATCTGTTGTTTTATCAAAACTCAAATATCATTTCACTATACTTGATTTTTGGCACTGTAAACCGCATTATTGCAAAACAATGACTCTTTGATATCGAGTCAATGAATTTCTTGAAAAACTCAATTTTCTTTGGCATACATGGTTTCTGTTGTGACCATGTCCGAACTTTCTTATTGATACATGAACTCGTTTTGTTTAAACCAAGTTCAATTTTTTGAACTTGCTCGCATTACGTATTCACTTCAAATTCCCATATGATTAATTGAAGCCATCATATTCGAAATAATCCCAACAAGCACTTCAATTATTTTGAACCATAACATGCTTGTTGATCTTCAATTATTTCTTTAATCACGATCACCTTGTGGTGACATTTTCACAAATCTGAAGCTTGCGCTAATCTCGTTGCACACATTATATATGGGTTTAATTATTTATTTATTTATATTGAATACGCTTCGTTGGTTTATCCTATAAAAGCAATCTTAACACAATCGTGTGCTAAGATAATGATACACAAATTCATGTCATATTTCGGTGTATCTCTTAATGATTCTTACAGCATCAATCGAGCCTTTCGTGATAATTATTGCTTTATCATCTTCAATCGAAAAACATTATTCAAATGTTTCAATTTCAATCAAAAATCCTACTAGATTTGTTTGAAACAAACTTTCAAATTTACTTCGTCGAACTTTCATTTGGTTTCAAGCATGGTGAACTCATTTTAGTCACCGCTATTATTATTTCGATTACTACGACACCTTGTGGTGGCATTTTCTTTAATTTGAAACTTGAGCTGATCCCATTTTCACATCTGATATACGGATTTTAATTTATGTTGGTTCATTATCTTAAAACAGTCTTAATACAATTATGTGTTAAGATAAGAGTACATAAATTCGTATTATATTTCGTGTACCTCAAAAGATTCTTTCATCATTTAACAGAAATTATATAATTTTCATTTGGTCTATTCATCATCAATTGAAAAACCTATAATTTGAAAATTTCTTCATTAAAACTTTCAGTTGATTACAAAAACGGTGAATTTGTTCGGTCACCGTAATTATCGAGCTATTTCAATCATTTCGACACCTCGTGGTGTCGATATAAACTTGTAACTTGAGCTAATCAAAATCATACAATTCAATCAAAACCACGTATGTCTTTCGTTTGACTCGTCATTAAAAATAGTCTTAATGCAATTATGTATTAAGACAATGATACACTAACTCTGTTGTATCTCGGTGTATCATTGCAATTCCATAAATGTCAACACATTTATTTTTCTTATATTCAATCATTAACAAATCATTTTTGTACTTCTATTTCATTCAAACTTGTTGATTTTGAGACTTCCTCAGTTGACAATCAAAGTAAATTTTCTATTGACAGTAAATTCTATTATTTCTAAAAATAGTTCACATTCGATTTAGACATCTATTGGTCATAAATCTTTCTTTTGGTTTAACCCATGTCATTCTGATTATTATATCATTCCACTTCATCCATTTGATACCGATTTCGGAACTTTATTCAGTTGAACCATTGAATTCTATAAATTGTTCTTCTTTAAACATATTTTGATTCAAATGAGAATGTCATTTACCTTAATCCTATTATTTAAAATATGACACAACTCTAAAAGAAATATCGTAGCCCAAATCACGAGGACGAGATTTAAAACAAGGTGGGGAGGATGTAACATTCCTGTTTTTATCATATAAGATTATAGGTTTGTTTAAATTTATTAACCACTACTAACTAGTAACTAGTTTTATTTTTTTTTATAATTATTCGACCCAAATAGTTTTAAAAACTATTTTATAGTTGGTTGAAATGTTATACCAATTAATTGGCCTGTATATGGGTGACCTTTCTAATAAAATAAAAGTATATAAACTCATATCATATAATTAGACGGGTAGATTACGGGTAAATTAAATGTTAGAAATATGAAGTACCTAGACGGGCCTAGGAACCGTCTAATAATTAAATTATAAAAATACATTATATTTGAACCTACTCTGTTTTTAATGAAACTTGGTTCAAAATGTAGATACAAATATTGTCGTTCTAATGACATGTTTATTGTTTTATAAAACGTTATATTTTATAAGTTATAAGTGCCAAATAAGTAAAGCAGTTAAATTAATTATAATATATAAATTAATAAAATAATATAATAATAATCAAAAAAAATTTGTATGAAATATAAGAATAAAATAATAAAATAAATAATAATAAACTTAATAATTGAGATGTGAGAATCTTGTACGTGTCATAGAAAGGAATAGAATAATAAAATAAAAAGAAATCTAGTTACATGTATTCATATAAAGTGTCTTCGTGTGTTTTGAAATGAAACGTGTCATCCAATAGGGAATCTTTCATTTAGTATATATATATAACATAGAGCATTCAAAAGTGTTCATATTTTTCAATCTCATGTGTCGCCTCCCCCTTTTGTCTATTCATACATATATATATTTTTATTATTTACACAATAATAATAATAAAGCCATGCCTCGTTTTAAGTGTTTTAACTCCCGATCACCGCTACCCTTTCCGATTGATCTGAGCCCCATAACACATGTCAAGGCTCTGCCTGACTAAGTTCGTTGGGGTTCTGTCTCGTGACATTGGGACAAGGTTGAGTTAGGGGTACTATACTTAACACGAGTACAAATATATATATATATATATATTTTAAAATAGCTCAGAAGTTATACCCAATATTTATACCAGGAGGCTTTCTAGTTGAACCCTAAAGTTACAAAGTGGTTCCATTCTCTTTTCTCACTATTTTATTCCCTTTTACTTTGTGATATAATTATATTAAAAAAATGTCCCAAATTGATCCATAAGTAAAAACCCGGACCCCTGAAACCCCAATCCATATCAAAAATCAAGAAATCAAGATTTGTGGTCTTCTCGCGGGCCGCGTAAAGAATAGACAGAAGGTCACGCGGGCCGCGACAGCTTGTAGGTCTCCGGATATGCATGAAGGCCACGTGTCGTCACACGTGTCGCGACCACCGGTGACTCAGCAACCTCCGATCTGATCCACACTCCCACACGGGCCGCGTAAAGGTTGACCGGGAGTTCACGCGGGCCGCGACAGGCCTGAATTTCACCTATAAATAGCCTAGCTCAGGAGCTTTCATTCTGTGTCGAAATCAAAACTCAAAAACGTATTCCCACTGCTCAAAATCACAAATTAGCATAACGGGGTGCTGCTACGATACCGGGTATTAACTCGATCACTGCTACGATTCAATGTCCGATCGATTGAAACTATCCGATGGATGTTTAAGTGCTGCCTACATTAGGGTTATGCTTTGTCATTCGTCGTGAATTCGATGGATGTTTAAGTATCGCACTTTGTCATTTGTTGTGAGGGTTTATTCTCGTGAGTTATCGTAAATGTTGTATTAGTTACTGACCTAGTTCGTGTGCATTGTTATTTAAATTAGGTTACAAGGCTAATCAATAGGCTAAGCTCTGCCTGCATAAATTTGCAAATGTATCAAGGCTAATCAGTAGACTAAACTCTGCCCGTATAAATCTACAATGTGAGTCATTCTCTTTTTATCAATTGTTTTACAATACTCCATTTTCAAATGTTATAATTACAGGGAGTAAGTCGTGGTAATCTTAATCACTGGCTAGTGGGGTATTGTGCACATTACTAATTTTCACTGGTTAGGCTAATATATCCTAACAGTGATCGTCACTACTTGGGTGACAGGACCCAGTAGTGGTATGACCATCGTCACGCAATGTGACACGGCGCCAGATAACAATAAGATAGAAGCCATTGTAATCGCTCTTATGCTGTAATTTATAACTAAGGGTCATTTTATAAAAATGAATGAACTCACCAGTATTTCCTGCTGACCAAATCTTTTTAAAATGCATTTCAGGTAATTACAGTAGATCAGGAATTAGAATTGGATGCGGCACCAACAAGACTTACAGCAGTGGCTCATTTTATCAAATAAATTAAATTAATAAAAATTGTTTTATGTATTCAGATTTATTCTATATTAAAGCTACCTTTTTAAACATGGTTTTATTCCATCTATTTAATAAATAAAATCCGATGTTTTCTTAACTCTGATAATTTTTCCTAACTCACGGTTCTGACGAAATTTCCGCTGCAATGTTTTTCTAAATAACCACCGGTACCACTTGGCTGCTCGCGGCTCCCGATTCCATCCAGGGTGGGGTCGGGGGTCGTGACATAACCTCCTAACAAACTCTAACAACTGATCTATACAACTACTGCTATGCTAACAACTGTTATTCAATACATTTCAGAAAGCTGCACAAAACATGCTTTATCAATCTTATGGTTTATATGCAAGCCTTCACCACATGAGTCTTCATTGATGGCTGTAGATGTTGGTCTTGTAGCAAATCTGCTGCTTGTTATACATAGTGGGTGTGACGAATCATGATCCATCATTGAAGCAACAATCTGGAGAGCTTTTGAAGATGTGTAGCTTAAATTATTCAGATTCATTTTTTATTCCAAATGAAAGTTTACAAGAACTATCCAGTGATGAATGGAGGTGATAGCGCTTTTATGATCCCATTCAAGACTTGGGCACAAGCAAAGATGATTACTTTACAGAAGTTTTTTAATCCATTCAGTTACATATTTGTGTTTTTAATTTCATATCATGTTTAAGTCTATAATTTTACTTTGCTCATAATTAAGTTTTTGTCTAGATTGGTCAAAATGATTGATTGTTGAGAAGGCAGAAGTAGTGTTATTTGTTTGAAGAACTGACCAAAGAATCAAACATCACAAATAATGCATTTTAAAATAGATTTATATGATCTTACTATTTAGTTCTTTGTCGAACTATTAAAAATGGGAAATTAAAAGTTTAGATGATAAACCATGGGTGTCAACGAGTTAAGAGGATTTCAGGTTGACGAGAATATGTTATGTCTATTTAAAAACAAAAAAAAAACTTTTTACCCAAATGCATGGTTCATTTTGAGATGATTTTCTTGGGTTTTGAAAGAATATATTATGTCTAATTTTTACAGCTTTTCTTGTGCCGGAAACAGTTATGGGATGTTGGAAACGTAAAGACCTAAGAAATGCATATACAAATTAATTTTAGACCAATTTTAGTGTGTGTATGAGGCCCTATGTTGAAAAATAAAATTTGCATGTGATGTATATTGTAAATATCAATTTATATGAGAATTTATATGAGAATGACTAATTTTTCTCTTTAAATTAAAAATTAAATAAAAACCACATATAGAACAAATTTTCAGTTACAAGATATATATATATATATATATATATATATATATATATATATATATATATATATATATATAATATTTTAGAGCCTTAGATTAAATATGCTTAAAAACAAAAAACTTATAATTACATACAGCAAACTTATAATTAAATTAGGTACAAATGATATATAAAAAATAATGTGATTTAGAATTTATAAATAAACAGAAGTATGGAATTGTTTAAAATTAAATGGTAACCAAAAAATATATTATTATTGTATGAAAAAATTTAATATTATTTAAACAATGGGATTTAATAGTTGAATCGAATCAAAACGTTGTAATTTAAAGATATTAAAGAACCTCATATCTATATCTATCTATATATCTAATAAAGCAAACCATTGGGGGACACATATCACCCCTTGGTTAATCCGCATCAGCCATCCACCTGGGATATCTCTGCTTTGAGTATTGGAGAAGCGTATAATGGAAGATTCTTTTATACTCTCTCTCATTCTTCGATAATTTCCACCAAAACCCTAAACGCCGATTCATCTGCCTCCTCAGGATCTCTTATATACTCTCTCTCTCTCTCTCTCTCTCTCTCTCTCAATCTTCGATAATACCTAAAGATTGATTTTGATTTTAGTTATAGAATTTGTTTTCGTTTTTATCTTTCCACGGTGAATCTTCGGGATAGCTTGATCATAACAGATCAGGATTCAGAGGGAAACCAAGTATCACAACCAGGTTTAGTATATCATCACACATTGTGTTGAATTTGGTTAAGTTAATATTTGTTGATCGCCAAATCGTTTTGAATATGTTCAAAAACTAGGGTTTCTTTTCCTTTACTTTATTCTTATTTCTGATTTTTGTGATGTGTTTTTACATTAGATTAATTGGTTTTGTACGACTCATCATTAACAACTTTCATAGTTGCAGGTTTGTATCATAATTTCTGATTTTATGATATTGATGATGCTTTGTTAATTGTTATATAACATCAATTTGTTTGTTTCGTCAATCATTTAATGATTTTGTGATGTATATTGGATTTATGTGAAATAATCAGAGCATTTTATTATCTTTTTAGGGCTATTGTTACCCAAGTGTTCATAACTTGATATGTTGTGCAATAGTAATCTTGAATTTGTAGGAATTCAGTTAAAAAGTATCCTAACAAGATGCTTTGATGGACAAAGCTGGTTGATGGCAAAGTAATAAGTTTTTTTTATGGTTTTATTGTAAATTTTTGAATGATGATGTGGGTATTCTACTTTATAAACTTGATTTGTGTCTTTTGTTTGATGTTCAGTGGGGGTCATATTTGTGGAAGACTTACAAGACTGTGTATGAGGAGGTAATGTTGATGCAACCTTGAGGGTCGTATTTGTGAAAGACTTTAATTTTAGAGGCGTTCTTTTTTTCCCCAAAACCCTAGAGGCGAATTCATCTCCATGATCTCAATCTCCCTCTTCCGGATCTCAGTGAACAATCGACGGTAATGTCCGAATCGTTGATCTTCTTATTTTATGTTTGAGTTTGAATGGTTTACCCTAATCGGTTTTGTTATGTATTGAATGATGATGATTGGTGTAAAACTCTCCAGCCGCTCTCAATATCCTTCTTCAGATCAAGTTCAACTGCTCCATAATTGTGGGTCAAGAAAACATCTACTTCTATATCACTCTGATCAAAGGTATCACCATTGTTATCGATTTATCATAAAAAAATGTTCTCAGGGGTGACCTTTTTTGTTGAATCTTAACTATATCTCACCGATTGTGTTTTAATCTGGTAAATCTTTGATTTTTTTTTTCAATCGATTTAATGATAAGCAATGAATCTTTAAGATAAACAATGATTTTTATATGTTTAGGATTTGTGGCCGGAAAAACAAGGAAGACAATGGGGTAGAGCCTGGTTTGTGTCTGATTTTTCAAAAGTAGTAAGTTTGTCTCAGGTTATATTTGGGTTTTTTATTTCTTGGATTTTTTTTATTTCTTGCTTGATAATCGGTGAGTCTCCGATTTCTTGGATTTTACTTCATGATTATATTTTTCTATGGTTCTTATTGCCATGTGTTTTATTTGTCTTTTGTTTTGTTAGATTTCTTGCTCATGTGTTTTGGTTCAGGGTTTAGGAGGCAAAGCATTGGCCCTGTGGATCAATTATAGAAGAAGAACATTGGTTTGTTGTTTGCACAGCACAGACCCTACTTCGTTCTTCAAATCAGGTTCGTTCTTTTTTTTTATTTTTGAATTGATTTAGACTATTTTAACTGGTGCACTAATTTTACTTCTAAGGTTTGCAATATTACATCGTAGTTATTTGTGTGTAAACTTTTGAGGATGGTATTTTACTATGATATGGATGTTTAAATTATGGCCAGGCTCATGAATGGTGTCTAGATTTTTGAATTTCTAAGTTCAAGTCTGAAACACCTTATTTGATTTCTACTTCTATGATATTTGCTTACCTTATTTATATAAAAAGATGAAGGCATGTAGCTTTCTCTTTTGTTTTCTTGATGCTTGGTTATAGCACTTACGTTGAACTGAATATGCCATTGTTGTTTCAGTGAAGGTGCAGGAGGTGGTCATGCTCCAGATATCATTAAAGTCTGTGGTGTTAAGAATGTTTTGCCCTCATCAACAAATCCAACACGTCCTTTCACTAAGAACACAATTGATGAACATCTTGATATGCTGGTAGGTTGGTTCATTCAGAAAAGATTAAAAATAATTGTTGTGTGCTTTAAAATTTGTTCGATATCCCACAAATGGTCTGCCATCACCTTGATAAGAACATACCCAAGGATGTGGCATTTGCTGAGTCACGGATCCAGGCTGAAACAATTGAGGCCGAAGACATTTTGCATGATATGGGGCAATAAGCATTATATCCTCCGATTCACAGGCTATGGGCGCATTGGGGAGGTAAGCTGTCAAACTTTTTTTTTCCAGGATCATATATGTGGAGGCCCCTGAAGCATTCAACCTTGTTTGTTAAAGCCGCACTTATATTGGAATACTATATAGGACACCCCAAGCATATATTAAATTTCGTTTATAACAAATGCAGCTAATAATGACGAATTATAATGAAATGACAAAAATACACTATTTTTTTTACCTTACATCATTGCTTAGCTATAGCTTGATGCAGTCGTATTATTGTCTTCTTAAACTGACCCATAAAAATTACGCATTTCAACCCAAACCTTTTTTGACCCGTTCTTGATGCTAACAGGTAATTACAAGAACTTGGCAAATAGCCCACAAGATGAAGTTACAAAGAGGCCCAATTGATGGTAATATACCAGATAATGACAACCTTCGCATCAAACGGTACATTGCTAAATACACAATAAATCCAGCTATAGCTTATGGGATTTCTGACCATGTTGGATCAGTTGAAGTGCGTTATAAAATACTCCTGTGTTTTAGTTTTTTTTTTTTTTTTTTTTTTGTTTTTGAACAACAAATAAAACTATATTGGAAAAAACTGCACATAGTTTAGATACTTCGTTGCAGGCTGGAAAGCTGGCTGATCTTGTAATTTGGAAGCCTATCTTTCTTTGGGGTAAAACCAGAAATGGTGATTAAAGGAGGTGATATTGCATGGGCTAACATGGGCGATCCAAACGCAAGCATCCCTACTCAGCAACCTGTAATACTTTACCTTTTATTAATCTAAAACAAATGTCAATAAAGTAACTTTTTAATCTGTTTTGCTACTCATTAATAGGACTATAAATAAATCTTCTGGAATGCAGTTTAGAGATGATGACAATCTGGATCTGGCTTAATATTCTCAGTAAGTTATTTTATTTCTAGGACATATTATAGTTGCTACATATGGCTTTCACTTCACTACACGCATCAAGGCCTGGAACAATGCCACTACATTTTGTGGTGTGCCCCTAATCTAAGATAGATCCAGATGAAGTTAAAGCCAGAGCCAAACAAGCTATGCAAGAATATCAACGTCGACTCAAGGTCTATATCAATTGCAATAGTATACCATATTAGTAATGATTATAATATTATGTGTATAATATTCTTCTCTGTGATGACAGATGAACAAGAGGCTGCGGCAGTTGAATAAAAAAATCAGCTTGAAGCTATTAAGCTCAGCGTGGAGGGTCGTGGAATGATCAAGTACGTGTAGACTAGAATCAAGGAGCGTGTTCATCTAATTATCACCCACGTAAACTTTTGGGTCGGCCGACATTTGGTTGTATAGATATCTAAAGCAATTTGTTTGTTGAGTTGGTGCTGAACAAATGGTCCTTTGGAATTTAAACTTAGCATCAAAAACTTGTGTCCATTTGAGTTGTACTTTACCTCAAACGTGTCAAGTAATTAAAAGGGTAATGGGTCAAATGGGTGAGAGTCATTAAAGAGATTTACATTATTATTGTTTATTTATAATCATAATTAATACATTGTTAACTATATAAATAATTTTTTTTTAAATAGAGATGTAAACCAACATGATCCATTATGTCATGAAAAACCATGCTCAACTCGAAGATGAGACCAGCTGGCCAGCCCAACTGTTGCCTCAGAAATGCATTAGTAAATTTTAAATAAGTTAAACGAAAACAAATTATTTTGCTCAAAATGTTTAAACTCAAAACTTGGCTACACTTTACCCATTGTCATACATAATCGATAATTCCAATTATATTTAAGGCTTAAAATGTTTAGATTCAAGAAATGTTAGTGTCAAGTTACTTCTACTACATAAAGATGGAAATGTTGCAAATAAAATAATTAAATGTGGTTTACAAGGAATTTTTTAGTCAAATTTGAATGATTTTTTATTTGTTTCTTCCAATGTATTTGTTTTATTACACCATCTTAAATACCAAAATACCCTTCGTCACAAAAACATTAGGATAACATGTGTCATAATGATTCATGACTTCCTACACTTTTTAGTCTAAAACTTTATGATCCGCTTTGTGCTTAATGTCTAGAATTTTATAAGGGCTGAGTTTAATGTTTCGGAAATTTTGTAATGGATGTGCTTTTGTTTCTCTTTCCTTTCCGTTTCTTTGTAGTTGTTTTGTGTTTTCAGCCCCTTGCTGGCTCTATTTATATATATAAATAGTGAGTTGCCGTTCAAAAAAAAAGATTTTGGCAACTCGAAGGATATGCATCTTCAAAGAGACTCTACTATCTTTAAATTGTATTTCCACTTTGTCACTAATTTATGTAACATGACACTTTGTATTTTATTTTGTTTTTACAGAATATTAAAGTTGAAAGTAAATAATTAGTTTTTTTGTTGAATACTATCTTTATGTTGCGTTATCAAGAGTTAAAAGCAGAGGCGGTGTGAAGTTGCTTATACGAGACAAAGATGGGAATGTAACGAGTAAAACAACAAATGTAGTCTACAAGGAAGTTTTTTCCGGCATTTGAATAGTTTTTTTGTTTTTTTCTTCCAATGTATGCGTTTGTACAAAATATTATATTTCAAAGTAAATAATATGGTTTTGGATGAAGCCGCGCATCGCGCGGGCATTAACCTAGTAATTTAATATATTAACTCTCTACATCCCCTAATCAACAAGTAAAATTCTAACTAACACAATTTATGAATTAACAAAAATACATATAATTATTTGCTACTAGGTTTTCTACCCTTATGGTAATTTTACATCGTGTACACATCTTCAAGCAACATGTACAAAAGGGCCAAGCTATTGGGACATGACTTGCAAGATATGGATGCAAGTAGTGGTGGCAAGGTGAGCGGGTCAGATAAGTTGCGTAATGGGTTAAATGTGTTTGGGTGCTAAGTCGGCAGAGGTTGATCTGTTAACCCTCTTTTCTTTCAGTTCTATCATTATTAATATCGATCAACCAACCTATCTCATCACAATCGAAGTTTTAAAAATGTTTTGCTCACTACCAAGTGACTTGTATTGTCGACTCCGCTCGTAACGCATGGGTTCCCCACTATAAATAAAGTGCAGGCCTGTTGAGCACTTCTCTTTGGATCAACATCATAAATTCCCATACTGGCACCTAAATTACCAATCCCGAAAATCACCCAAAATGGATACTGATACTAAAAGTGCTCGGTACGGTACAGTTAGAGTGACGGGTAAGGTTTCGTAAGTGACAAACTTTATGCTTTAACATCAGCATTTGTAATAGACATTATAATTGGATCTGATATCAGTCGGGACACCCGCCGCAACGCGCGGGCATTCCCACTAGTATATAATTGTGGCCTTTAGTTGATCATCTAAATAAAATAAACCATATGACATTATTATCCTAAATATTAATTATAAGTCATTATTTGATGGAAATAATGACATTAGGAAGAATATGTAGGGTTACCCTTTGGGTGTCCATAACAAGAGAATAAAAGGAGAATAAACTACACTAAACAAGTACTCTCCCTTTTCACTTTTCTCTAAATCTTGATCCATCCCAAGAGGACACTCTAAAGTGGAACCAAAAACATCTTGACGGGAATTGGCTTCGTCATCATCCGCAAAGATAACCATTCCATCAAGTACGTATCTTCATTTGGTGTCCATGTTTATATGTATGATATGATTGAATAACATGATTATATTCTTTAGTTTTTTATACATTAAAAGCGGTTCTTCGGGGCAATTTTCTGAATGGTCCATTAAAGTACAAAACAAGAGTTTAAGGGCTGTTTAACAACATCTGAATGGTTAAGTACTGAACCAGTAAGAGGTCTGAACCATTAAGTGCTGAACCAGTAAGATGTTTGAACCATTAAGAGCATGTATAATGCTTAACCGTTCAGAGCCAAATGTCTGACCAATTCAGATTAGAGGTCTTAACCATTCAGACTCTGTATAATGCTTAACCATTTAGAGGCAAATGTCTGAACCATTAAGTGTTACTAGATGCACTTCTACCACTACCTTCTACCATGATTCCACTACTTTATTCTATGGAAGAAATGATTTCCCACAACTCCTAAAATGCATGAAGACAAGGTAAACAGACATGTGGAAATAAAATTATGCAAGTAATATTGAAACATACAACTGACCCACTCAATCCATGAGCTTGGCGGGCTTCTTGATCAGTCTCTTGAGCTGACTGGCCTAGTTGTTCTAGCCCGTAACATGTGTGCTGGGGTTGTTATTCTCTAGATTGTCTCTTAACTCTTATTTAGCCAAACCACGGTGAAGTGTGGATTTTTGAAACTTGTTTCAATGTTATATGTCTCTTATAAAACAATGAAAAATATTATTGTGCAAAGTATTAAATTATAAACCACAGAGTTTACTTACAAAATTTGGTGTTTTTTGTTCAAATGTAATAGGTTTGTCTGTTTGCATCTTAATTGTTTGGTGTTTTCATATTCATATATATCATGGTTGTCTCATATAGCCTACTTTTCTTATGATTACAGATTAAAGCTCCCTTGGTTGGATTAAATTGCACTTGAGAGGGACAAAAACTTAAGAAACTGCTTATTGTTAGTGAATTTTTCAAATGGCTTTCTTAAAACTTCCCAAAATCTTTATCCAGCTTTATTTCACACTAACAAACCTTTAGATATATACTTGGATTTTCTTATCACAATATGGAGATTGTATTAGATGAAGCACATGATTGATGTGTTGTATTGAGATTAGTAATGTATTTGTACTTTTTAGATATTAAAGCTCGTGTTACTGGTTAATGGGTTAGCATTTCTAAAATGTGTCAGGTTAAATAGGTTAAAAGTCATGCGTTAGTAATGCATACTGCAACCAGAAATTGGTAAACACCCCCACCCCAAAAAAAAGTTAAATAAAATTTAATTTTGACAAACCATAATAACATTGATAGGGGAATGATCAACTAAAAAGTGGATTTTGCCTAAATAGCCTAAGAAGGATTGTGATGATGACATGTGGCACTCAGTAGGAATGAAGGGCATTTTGGTTCTTATAAGTACGAGTGAAAATGACATGTGGCACCCCTTTTGTTTTTTAAAAATACAACAACCCCCCCCCCCCCCCCCCCTCCCTACCACCCCAAAAAAACAGTTAATAAAATTTAATTTTGACAAACCATAATAACATTGATAGGGGAATGATCAACTAAAAAGTGGATTTTGCCTAAATAACATAAGAATGATTGTGATGATGACATGTGGCACTTAGTAGGAATGAAGGGCATTTTGGTCCTTATAAGTATGAGTGAAAATGACATGTGGCACCCCTTTTGTTTTTAAAAATACAACAAAAAAATCTAGTATAAAAAAATTTAGCACAAAAAATGTAATACAAAAAAATATAGCACAAAAAAATCTAGTAAAAAAAATATAGCACGAAAAAATTCAGCAAAAAAATGTAGTACAAAAAATCCAGCACAAAAAATTGAGAAAAAAAATTAAAACAAAAAAATTCAGCACAAAAAAATGTTATGCAACATAGAAATACAACACATTTTAGTAGGTTTTTTAGTCATCATATTTTATATAGCAATATGGTACTCAAATTAAAGATAAAAAGACGCTCGATTTTACGGTGAAATTTTTATAAAAAAATATTGTCGTATAAAAAAGTTATGAACGTTTAAAAAATAGGGTGGAATATGCATGTGCCTTGCATTGGAGAGAGAAAGTCCATAAATAGAATTTTCCCAATATACCTTTGCACTCCTCCTTTCTCCTACACTTTCATCTTAACCATTGATTTGAAAACTGAATGGTTAAACTTCATTCTCATACTACTTAGGGGAGTGGGGGTGGTCACTAGTGATAGAATTCCATCAATCACAAGTATCCAATCAACTCCTGCCATGTCATCAGCCACTATTCTATCACTCACAAGCACTTTGTAGTGGCAGTGGTCACTAGTGATAGAATTTCATCACTCACAAATTTTTTTAATTTTTTATTTTAAAATTAGAAATTAACAATAAAACACTAAAATTATAAATTTCATTAAAATTAAAACATACTAGTTCAATTTAACATACTAGAAATATTTTAGGCTACAAACTAAAAAAAATACTAAAAAACTCTACTCCTCGTCTGACTCATGAAACTCCAAACCTAAAGAACCTACTAGTTCGATTAAATCGTATCTCAACCGAAAGTGAGTTTCTTCATTACGCAATTCTTGTTGGATATTTTTGTGGAACTTGAACTTGTGTAGGAGGATCCGGCACACAATCCGGAGATATTGCACGTCCGTCTTCTTTGATTAACATATTGTGTAATATGATACATGCATATACTATGCTATGTATTGCTTTCTTGTTCATCGAACGAACCGGTCGGTGTAGTTGTCACACCCTAGCTTTGCGGAAGCGTGGGTTTATTTGGTGTGACTTCTTAATACCATAGCTTAATCACAACAAAGCTATATGAAAATAAAACCATGCAGATCATCCATTGATTTAAGTTTAAAAAGTAGAATACCACAACATTGTCTTAAGGCGTTGACACATGCAACGGAAATTACAACCTAATAACATAAAAACATAGTTTGAAAGACACAACCACAAACTTAAAATAGACGTAGTTTAAGAACTGTGACTCGTCCAGGTAAAAGCCACAACCCCTAAACTTGGATGATCCCATAACTCTAACGCAGCGTGAAAACGTAGCATACCGTGCCAGATCCTTAGTTTCCTGAAATACATGTAAGTTGGAAAAATCAACATAATGTTGAGCGAGTTCATGTGTAAGTGAGTAAGTAAAACCTTTGTAAGTATAAAAACCCTGGTATGTAGCAATAAGGAAAAAGAGATCACCATTGGGTTGCAAAGCCAATGATATGTGTGAAGTGATGCAGGAAGACTCAACCCTAGCGGATTTGTGCGTCGGGCACTTAGTCACCACCTGGTCCATTACGCGGGCTCAGGAGTGGGGCTCGCTACACCCAAATAGATCTATCACTAATGTCCCTCGGTCCTACACGAGGATTAATGGCCTCAAGTTGCGCCTACTCACTCACATGATCTGTACGTCCTAACCCTCCTTAAGCTAACCATACCATGTAAAAAGTATTCGTAATCATAGTAACATGTATTTCACCCCCGCAGTATAAAAACTGAAAACAGTTAAGAGAAAAGGGGGACATGAACTCACCGAAGTGCGTCTCTAAAAAGTATCTCCCAGAAAATCTGCTATGCGACGACCTACACGTACTAACTTCTATTAGACGGACGGACGGCCGTGCCTTAGTTTAAGGTTTAATGTCTTTGGGAAATAGTTAGGCAACTATTTCGTAATTACACTTCGTAATTATTTTGTAAATATATTCCTTCCCAAGGATGGGGGTTTTTAATACATGTGCGTTCGTATAACTTCGAAATATATTATTAAGTCTCACTTAATAAAATATATTTTATTTCATTTGTCTAAAATACTTTACTTCCAAAATATAAATATTTTTCCCAAAAAATATTATATTTTATTACATACCATTTTCCAAAATAATACTTTGTCAAAATACACAATTATGTGTATTTTCTGAAAATACGTAAGTTACCTTGTAAAGTTCGGGTGGTATTAATAATACCGGTGTAACTTAAATATTTATTGTGAAGGCGTTCGCGTTATTTTGGAGCCGTTAATATTTAGTAATATTATTTTTACCCTAAAAATAATATTTACGTAGTTCACAAAATAATCATAAAAATCTCACAAGCGTTGTTATGAAAAATATATACTAAATATATATTTTAGCAAGTTTTATTTTGTGAAAATCCCACCTCCAACACTTGGAAGTTTCGTAATAAGAATCGTGGCGAAAGTTATTTGGGAAAACAAGTTAAAAATATATCCATAACACTTGTGATAAAAATATTTACAAGTGTTAGATTTTTGGAAAAATTTCGCCAGAGTTTCCTCTGTAACTGGAGGTGGCCACGCTTACAAGCGTATCATTTTCTTTTAAAATTTCAAATCAACAATGTTCCCAACATCAATCAACAAAGTTTCAACATTGACTAGATCAAAATAGATATAAATCGCAAAACACATGAACTTGTGGTTTATGCAAAATATATAGTAACTGTCCCCATATTTTTAGTAGATCTTTCTATAAATAAAATCGGTTTCTCACAAATCTTGTTCTTTCAGAAAATGCATTTGTACATCCTCTTGTCAAATGTTACAAAAACAATTCTTTGTTAAAACTTTTTGTCACACAAGTGTCTACACACTTGTGTGTTTACAAAAATCACCTTTGTTTAGGAAAGATCCGGCTTTAAAAATATGATTTCTTTTGACACTTGGTCATTTGAAAATACCACTTGTAGATCCGTAGATCTACTAGTTTAGAACTCCATTTTATAAGAAAAATTGTTTTTACACAAGTTCATGTTTATGTTGGAAAGGGTTCGTCATCTAGAAACTTTACAACTAAACATAAGGCTAGTTCATGTTTTGTGAACATGATCTAGCGGGTTTGATGACGATCCATTCCCATACTAGCAATCAACAATAATAAATAATCATAATAAAACTAGTTTCACAAGTTTTACACTAATATTCAACCATTATCCACCTTGTTCATCTTCTTTAGTAGACTTTTAATTTTGTTCTTACATGATCATGAATTTTAACCGACAAAACTCTTATTAACCACTTTAGAATAGATCAAAAGGCGTTTAGAGTCACTTACTACTAGCTCGTGGCTAGGGAAGAAACTAGACGAAAAATGGGTGGTTAAAGACAAACGAGAGGGGTCCTTGCCAAACCGTGAGCTCCACACTCCGTGATTCGCCTTGTTACACCTTGTAGTGAGCTTTGAATTGGTTGGATTGAAATGAAAATAAATGTGTGTGTGGGAATATGCTCGGCCGAAGCTTTTATGGAATGGAGGATGTTTTGTGATGTTGTGAAGGATTAAGAAATATACTCATTCTTATAACCCACTAAGTATTGTTGACCAATGGTTATGATGTTCCTTCTAGTACATCCAATCACATCATGATCTTACGACTTCTAAGGGAGGATTACATTGGGATTTAAGGTTATCTTGTTGTGGGCCCAAGCTTGCCGAAAATTCAGCCAAGAAAAGGGGGGTTTGGTGTAAATTACTTGGTATATAGGTAAGTAATTTAAGGGGGCTAAGTGAAATTGTTAGCGGTGAGTACAAGTCCAATCAATATCTTCATACTCTCTAGGTGATCTCATGGGGAATTGGCAAGATATTTTTAAAAGAAAGAAACCTTGTAAAGGGGGTCCCCAAGTGGACGGTTGTAATGGAAAAAAAAATTAAATGTTACTTGATGGTATTTTTAATTTAATTAGTGGGAGTTTAATGTTATATCTAGTGTTTAGTGTGTACCGGGTATTATGTAAGGTGTTGCAGTACTCAGGGACCATAACTAGCTCAGAAAAAGAAAACAATGTCAATGACAATATTTTTATGTCCCGGGTTAAGTCCGGTTGTACGGTTGGATATTACTCCGTTAAAGTGTTAAATAAGTATTTAACGTGTCGTTAATATTATTTTTAGTGACCCATTAATTCACCAACACTTTGGAAAGTGTTTAGGACTATTTTGCCAACTTTTTGCACTTTACTAGTTTAGATAAATGCTGAATTTTTATTTAAAGTGCTGAATTTTGTACTCAAGATACGTTTTAGGCACATCCGGTCACTATAACTATCACCTAGTGACGCAGTTCTACAATCCTCACCTCCCTACACTCTCTACTAGTGTAGTAATCTATTCCCGGCTCATACTGGCCTTAGAGACAGTAACTGTCTGATGCTGGCTATGTCAGCATGTTTACTGGGTTATCCGTATAGTGTGCTCACTATGCTTTTGTGCATCAAGGTTGTCACTATGGTTGTGTGTAATTAATAGAGTGACAGTATAAGATGTGATGCATGAGTATGTATGTATCAGAAATCAGTAAGCAGTTTAATCACAACTGTAAGCAAGCACAGTAATTAAGCAGTAATTAAATATTAATTAGTTCGTACAGATACCTGGTTTGGTGAGGGTTGTCACATTTTCCCCCCGTTAAATAAATTTCGTCCCGAAATTTAAGCTCTGCTTCTAGATGCAGGGTTCTTAGGAAATAAATGGGGGGGTATTTCTCTTTCATTCGATCCTCACGTTCCCACGTGAATTCCGGCCCATGTCTTGCATTCCAACGAACTTTGACGAGTTTGACACTGCTCCTGCGAGTTTTGTTAACTTTCCAATCCGTGACCTCAACAGGTTCTTCAGTGAAGTGGAGCGTGTCGTCGATATGAACTTCGTCAGCAGGAATGATCATTGTTTCTTGTGTTGGACTCTTTCTCAAATTTGATACATGGAATGTATCGTGAACACCATGGAGTTCAGCAGGTAGGTCCAACTTGTAGGCTACAAGCCCAATCCTTTGCAGAATTCTGAAAGGGCCAATGTAACGCGGTTTAACTTCCCACGCTTTCCGAAGCGTGCCACACCCTTCCAGGGTGAAACTTTCAATAAAACCATATCCCCAACTTGAAATTCCAAAGGTTTCCGCTTTGGATCTGCATAGGCTTTCTGTCGGTGGCGAGCCGCCTCGATGCGTTTTCGAATTTGTGCGATCTTGTCTGTAGTCTCTTGGACTATTTTAGGACCAACGAGTTGTCTATCACCCGCATTAGCCCAGGATAAGGGTGATCGACATTTGCGTCCATAAAGAGCTTCAAATGGCGCGACTCCAATGCTTGTGTGGTAGCTATTGTTGTATGAAAATTCGACCAATGGTAAATGTTTATCCCAGCTACCATCATGATCCATTACACATGCTCTCAGCATATCCTCCAATGTCTGAATAGTTCTTTCACTTTGCCCATCAGTTTGCGGATGAAATGCAGTGCTCAGGTTCAACTGCGAGCCAAAAGCTTCTTGGAAGGATTGCCAAATCCTTGATACAAATCTCCCATCTCTGTCAGAGATAATCGAGAGAGGCACTCCATGACGTGCAACAATCTCCCGCATGTATATTTCCGCAAGTTTGCTAGTGCTGTTTTTCTCTTTGATTGGCAAGAAGTGTGCGGACTTTGTTAGGCGGTCAACTATTACCCAAATCATATCATGGCCTCTGGGCGTCCTGGGCAGTTTCGTTATGAAGTCCATTGAGATCTGTTCCCATTTCCACTTGGGAATCTCAGGTTGTTGCAGAAGTCCTGAAGGCTTCTGGTATTCAGCTTTTACCTTGGCGCACGTTAAACACTTGCTAACATAAACAGCAACGTCGCCTTTCATTCTAGGCCACCAATAGTAATCTTTAAGGTCCTGGTACATCTTATCCGCTCCTGGATGGATAGAGTACCGTGATTTGTGTGCCTCATCAAAGATAACTTTTCTCAAACCACCAAACAGAGGAACCCAAGTCCGTTTCATGAAGCATAAAGTTCCTTCCTCGTTTGGCACCAACTGCTTCTCCATCCCACGGAGATACTCATCTTTAATATTCCTTTCTTTCAAAGCTTCTCTCTGTGCGGCATGAATGCGTAGAGAGAGATCTGTCTGGACAATCATCTCCAAAGCCCTAACCCTTATGGGCTTGATCCTTTCTTTTCGACTTAGGGCGTCGGCGACCACATTCGCCTTCCCTGGATGATACTTGATCTTGCAGTCGTAGTCGTTCAACAATTCGACCCAACGTCTTTGTCTCATATTCAGCTCTTTCTGGTCGAATATGTGTTGCAGACTTTTATGGTCCGTAAAGATTGTACATTTCGTACCATACAAATAGTGTCTCCAGATTTTCAGCGCAATACCACTGCGCCTAGCTCCAAATCATGCGTGGTATAGTTCTTTTCATGAACTTTCAACTGACGTGACGCGTAAGCTATGACCTTCTGGCGTTGCATCAACACGCAACCCAATCCTTGACATGAGGCGTCACAGTATACCACGAAATCATCAGTTCCCTCTGGTAGCGCTAAGATTGGTGCATTGCAAAGCTTGTCTTTCAGTAACTGGAATGCTTCTTCCTATTTGATTCCCCAATCAAACTTCTTATCCTTCTGTGTGAGCGCGGTCAGAGGTTGAGCGATTTTAGAAAAATCCTCAATGAATCTTCGATAATAACCAGCCAAACCCAAGAACTGTTGAATCTCGGTTGGCGTCTTTGGAGTCTCCCAACTCTTGATCGCCTCGATCTTTGTGGGATCAACATGGATTCCATTTCCATTCACCACATGTCCAAGAAACTGGACTTCACGTAGCCAGAACTCACACTTCGAGAACTTGGCGTATAATTTATCCTTCTTAAGTAGCTCTAGAATAGCTCTTAAGTGTTGTTCGTGCTCGTCCTTTGTTTTCGAATAAATCAAAATATCGTCTATGAACACAATCACAAACTTATCCAAGTATGGCTTGCAGACTCGGTTTATTAGGTCCATGAAAACTGCAGGCGCGTTGGTCATCCCAAACGGCATAACTAGGAACTCGTAGTGTCCATAACGAGTCCTAAAGGCTGTCTTCGGGATACTTTCTTCTTGTATCCTAAGTTGATGGTATCCGGATCGAAGATCTATCTTTGAATAAAAGCTTGAGCCTTGCAACTGGTCGAATAGATTATCGATTCTCAGCAAAGGGTATCTGTTCTTGATAGTCAACTTATTGAGCTCACGGTAGTCTATGCACATACGAAAACTACCGTCCTTCTTCTTAACGAACAGTACTGGAGCTCCCCAAGGTGAGAAGCTTGGCCTGATGAATCCTTTATCCAATAGCTCCTGGAGTTGTGTCGACAACTCCTGCATTTTCGATGGCGCGAGTCTATATGGTGCCTTGGCTACAGGCGCGGCACCTGGAACCAAATCAATGTGGAACTCAACTTGCCTTTGAGGCGGTAATCCTGGCAAGTCTTCTGGAAAGACTTCCGGATATTCCTTGATGACTGGAATGTCTCCAATCTTCGGTTCAGCAGCTCCCTTATCCACAATGTGTGCCAAGAATGCAACGTATCCCTTCCGTAAACACTTTCTAGCTTTTAGACAGCTAATAATTCTCAGCGGCGTATCATGCTTCTCTCCGTGCACTATGATGTTTTCTTCATCCATCAGTGGGATGCGGATGGTCTTCTCGTGGCAAACGACCTCGGCTTTGTTACTCGATAGCCAATCCATTCCCACTACCACATCAAAGCTTCCTAGCTCGACAGGTAGTAAGTCCAACGTAAACTCGTGTCCTCCCAATTCAATCACACATCCCCGGACAACTTCCTTGGTCTCAACTAGTTTTCCATTTGCTAATTCAATGGAGTACGGAATGTCTAACTTACTAGGCGTCAATCCAAGTATTTCCTTAAATTCTAATGACACGAAACTATAATCCGCACCAGTATCAAACAGAATAGATGCAAAGTGTTGATTTACAGGGAACGTACCAGTAACAACGTTGGGATCCTGGCGCGCTTCCCTTGCGCCGATGTTAAACACTCTTCCGCGGGCTTGATTCAATTTTGGGCTTTCCTTCTTAAAGTGCCCAACTTCTTCACAATTAAAGCAACCTGGCCCTCGGCCATTCCCGTTTCCAATTCCACCCTGATCGTTATTTTGGTTGCGATTTCCATTCCCAGCTTGATTCGCAACATTTCCACGGTTTCCGTTTCCGCCTCGATTGTTGTTCCTATTACCAATACCTCCTTGGCCACCCCGACCATTACCAACCCAGCAAGTATCCTTCAAGTGACCAATTTTGCCACATGTCTCACATTTTCTATTCCTGCACTGGCCAGCATGATGGTACTGGCATGATTCGCACTTTGGTAGAGCGCCCATGTAACCTTTTCCTCTGCTATTAGCATCGGTTTTGGCCCTTGCCGGTGTGCTTGATTCTCCTTTCTTACCAACACTGCTAGTTCCCTGCTTGAAGTTCGAGAACTTCCTTTTATTACCCCCGGACGACTCGACGTGGGTCTCCTTCTTCTTTTGCTCAACATCGAAAAACTTGTTTAGGCGGATAGCCTCCTCAGTAAGAGCCACGCTCAGATCAATTGCCTCAGTGATTGTTGCCGGCTTTGAAGAGGTCACCATACTTATGATTTGAGGAGCTAAACCCCAAATGAAGCGCTCGATTCGCTTGAATTCCGGTGTAGCCATGTAAGGAACCACATGAGATAAATCGTGAAACCTCTGAACATATTCCGCAATTTTCGGACCTTCCATCTTCAAATGCCAAAACTCCGTTTCCAACCTTTGAATTTCAGCGCGTGAACAATACTTCTTTCGCATAAGCTCTTTTAGCTCGTTCCATGTCATTGCTTAGGCTGCGGCTTCACCAAGGGTTTGAACTTGCAAGTTCCACCAGGACAGGGCTCCGTCCAAGAATAGCCCAGAAATGTAAGTCACTTGTTGGTCTGGAGCGCACTTGCTCATTCGAAGAACAGACTCCGTCTTCTCGGCCCATCTTACAAAAGCAATAGCACCTCCGGTGCCGTCAAAGTTCACAGGCTTGCAGTCTAGGAACTGCTTGTACGTGCACCCATGAGGCGGGTTGTTGTTGCCGTTGTTACTTGAATGGCTCCCACTCGTTCCTCCTTGTGAGGCGGCGTATTGCGCGATGGCGGCAGCGATGATTTGTTGAAGTTCTGCCTCGTTGGCAGGCATGCGCGGATCGCGTTTTGTGGCATCTTCTAAAAGATGGTTCGCGTTGGTCAGGTTATAGTAAGTAGAGTGTACGTATGTATTCAATAATATCAACACATAACATCTCATGTTATAAATAAATCAACCACATAACATCTCATGTTATAAACAAATTACCCATATCGATAGCCTCTGCAATGGTTGAGGGCTTCGAGGTAGTAACCATGCCCCTGATCTGGGGTGCAAGTCCCCAAATGAATCGTTCAATCCTTTTGAACTCCGGTTTGACTAAGTAGGGGACCACCCTAGACAAGTCATGCGATCGCTGGACGTATTCAGGAATCTTTGGTTCGTCCATTTTCAAATTCCAGAACTCCACCTCAAGCTTCTGGATTCCGGCCCTAGAACAGTATTTCTTCTCCATCATTTCTTTGAGCTCGTTCCAGCTCAGTGCATAAGCAGCATCTGTACCAAGGGTCTGAACCTGAAGGTCCCACCATGAGAGTGTGCCATCTAGAAATATCCCCGAGATATAGGTAACACTCTGTTGGGGCGAACAGTTACTCATTCTTAGAATGGAGTCAGTCTCTTCGGACCAACGAACAAATGCCACGGCGCCTCCTGTTTCGTCAAAGTTCAAAGGCTTGCAGTTCAGGAACTGCTTATAGGTGCAGCCAGTTGGAGGGTTATTTCCAGTAGTGCCATTGCTGTGCTTAGAGCGGAGGGCTTCATGTCGAGCAATTTCCTGTGAGATGCGTTCTTGCAGCTCGGCTTCTGTCCTTGGCAACGTACGGGTGTCTGTGCCACGTCTGGGTGACATTCTCTTCTGTCGAAGTGGTATGAGGTGGGTTAGACAACATTTCAATTGTCTATGAGATACACAGCACCATAAGCCATCATGTAATCACCCAATTTCACACGTATATATACTCAATGTATGAGCGAGGAGATAATTTCTGAGCCTTCACATAGGTTTGCCAAATTGGCTTATTGCTTGTAATAGAATGAACTCGAGGCTACATCGCCTTGGTCATTCGTGTTTTAGTTATTTCCTGCTACTTTGGTTTTTATTAGCTTGACCCGCAGAGTCCACCAGGATTTCTGTGCACTACAAGTCGTTATTACGTGGGCCCCCGTAATAATAAATTGTCTTGCATAGTTACCCCAATTTTCTCTCGTCCAAGCAGATGATCAATCAAGGAGCAACAGCAGGTGCATCGGTATGAGCGGGGTCATGCTCCAATGCGGGGTCAGGAGCAACGCCTGGCTCAGGGGCTACAGCCGGCTCAGGGGCCACAGCCGGCTCCGGATCAATAAACTCCATCTCAAAATCAGCTGGATCAACAAACATAGGGTCGACAAGGACTACAGAATCCTCCAAGGGCTGGTCTAAGTGTATGAACTCCATGTCATGGTCTGGATCAAAACCAGGTGGAAAAACGGGATCATTCTCAATATCGTGATCAAACTCAAAGCTGTGTGCGGGAACTGGTGCAGCTGATGACGCCATATCAGGGCCGGCGTCGTGTGAGTGATGTTGCACTCCCTGTGTATGTAAAGATGCGGACGCCACAGACTCAAATGGGTCTGGGACAGGTGAATGGGCATGAGCCTCTTCTTGCAGGGGCGTCAGCAAGTAGTAGGCTATCACCAGCAGCAATAGGGCCTCGCCCTCAAATGGGTCCTCCTCTAATAGATCGTTATCGTCGTCAGAGACAACGTCGGGGGGCATATCAACAACGGGATAAGCAGCAAGGGGCACAGGAGCAGGGATCACCGCGAGTGGTAAATTCCCAACAAGATGGCCATCAGCAGGCTCTGCTACGACATCAGGCAGCGCAAAGGGCTGAAAGTCGTCATCGTCTGTGCCGGTAGTATCGGAAATGTACACCTCGTGCTCCGATGAAACTATGTCGTCTGATACTATGGCCATGGGATTCGTAGTGTCCATCTTTCTAGTACATAATGAAGGCATGACGTTTGTAACACAAACACACATACGTATAACAATCAATCATATAATCATATAAACATATTAGTCACCAATAAGCAATCAAATAGCTCTCCTAGTCCCACTAGCCTCCCAGCCTCCCAGACTGACTCCCTAGTCCCACTAGACAATTCTCCCAGCCTCCCAGACTGACTCCCTAGTCCCACTAGACAACTCTCCCAGCCTCCCAGACTGACTCCCTAGTCCCACTAGACAACTCCCTTAGCCTCCCAGACCGAGCCTCAGCCTCCCAGACTGAGCCTCAGCCTCCCAGACTGAGCCTCAGCCTCCCAGACTGAGCAATAACTAACAAATAAAATGTGCTCAACATTTGTTTGTAAAAACGTTTTGGATCTGGACTTAAGTGATATGCAATGTAAAAATGTTTTCGTGAGAGCCCTAGTGATCATAGTCTAGACTCGAGAAAGAATCCTAGTTCGCTATGACCAGAGCTCTGATACCAAGCTGTCACACCCTGGCTTTGCGGAAGCGTGGGTTTATTTGGTGTGACTTCTTAATACCATAGCTTAATCACAACAAAGCTATATGAAAATAAAACCATGCAGATCATCCATTGATTTAAGTTTAAAAAGTAGAATACCACAACATTGTCTTAAGGCGTTGACACATGCAACGGAAATTACAACCTAATAACATAAAAACATAGTTTGAAAGACACAACCACAAACTTAAAATAGACGTAGTTTAAGAACTGTGACTCGTCCAGGTAAAAGCCACAACCCCTAAACTTGGATGATCCCATAACTCTAACGCAGCATGAAAACGTAGCATACCGTGCCAGATCCTTAGTTTCCTGAAATACATGTAAGTTGGAAAAATCAACATAATGTTGAGCGAGTTCATGTGTAAGTGAGTAAGTAAAACCTTTGTAAGTATAAAAACCCTGGTATGTAGCAATAAGGAAAAAGAGATCACCATTGGGTTGCAAAGCCAATGATATGTGTGAAGTGATGCAGGAAGACTCAACCCTAGCGGATTTGTGCGTCGGGCACTTAGTCACCACCTGGTCCATTACGCGGGCTCAGGAGTGGGGCTCGCTACACCCAAATAGATCTATCACTAATGTCCCTCGGTCCTACACGAGGATTAATGGCCTCAAGTTGCGCCTACTCACTCACATGATCTGTACGTCCTAACCCTCCTTAAGCTAACCATACCATGTAAAAAGTATTCGTAATCATAGTAACATGTATTTCACCCCCGCAGTATAAAAACTGAAAACAGTTAAGAGAAAAGGGGGACATGAACTCACCGAAGTGCGTCTCTAAAAAGTATCTCCCAGAAAATCTGCTATGCGACGACCTACACGTACTAACTTCTATTAGACGGACGGACGGCCGTGCCTTAGTTTAAGGTTTAATGTCTTTGGGAAATAGTTAGGCAACTATTTCGTAATTACACTTCGTAATTATTTTGTAAATATATTCCTTCCCAAGGATGGGGGTTTTTAATACATGTGCGTTCGTATAACTTCGAAATATATTATTAAGTCTCACTTAATAAAATATATTTTATTTCATTTGTCTAAAATACTTTACTTCCAAAATATAAATATTTTTCCCAAAAAATATTATATTTTATTACATACCATTTTCCAAAATAATACTTTGTCAAAATACACAATTATGTGTATTTTCTGAAAATACGTAAGTTACCTTGTAAAGTTCGGGTGGTATTAATAATACCGGTGTAACTTAAATATTTATTGTGAAGGCGTTCGCGTTATTTTGGAGCCGTTAATATTTAGTAATATTATTTTTACCCTAAAAATAATATTTACGTAGTTCACAAAATAATCATAAAAATCTCACAAGCGTTGTTATGAAAAATATATACTAAATATATATTTTAGCAAGTTTTATTTTGTGAAAATCCCACCTCCAACACTTGGAAGTTTCGTAATAAGAATCGTGGCGAAAGTTATTTGGGAAAACAAGTTAAAAATATATCCATAACACTTGTGATAAAAATATTTACAAGTGTTAGATTTTTGGAAAAATTTCGCCAGAGTTTCCTCTGTAACTGGAGGTGCCCACGCTTACAAGCGTATCATTTTCTTTTAAAATTTCAAATCAACAATGTTCCCAACATCAATCAACAAAGTTTCAACATTGACTAGATCAAAATAGATATAAATCGCAAAACACATGAACTTGTGGTTTATGCAAAATATATAGTAACTGTCCCCATATTTTTAGTAGATCTTTCTATAAATAAAATCGGTTTCTCACAAATCTTGTTCTTTCAGAAAATGCATTTGTACATCCTCTTGTCAAATGTTACAAAAACAATTCTTTGTTAAAACTTTTTGTCACACAAGTGTCTACACACTTGTGTGTTTACAAAAATCACCTTTGTTTAGGAAAGATCCGGCTTTAAAAATATGATTTCTTTTGACACTTGGTCCTTTGAAAATACCACTTGTAGATCCGTAGATCTACTAGTTTAGAACTCCATTTTATAAGAAAAATTGTTTTTACACAAGTTCATGTTTATGTTGGAAAGGGTTCGTCATCTAGAAACTTTACAACTAAACATAAGGCTAGTTCATGTTTTGTGAACATGATCTAGCGGGTTTGATGACGATCCATTCCCATACTAGCAATCAACAATAATAAATAATCATAATAAAACTAGTTTCACAAGTTTTACACTAATATTCAACCATTATCCACCTTGTTCATCTTCTTTAGTAGACTTTTAATTTTGTTCTTACATGATCATGAATTTTAACCGACAAAACTCTTATTAACCACTTTAGAATAGATCAAAAGGCGTTTAGAGTCACTTACTACTAGCTCGTGGCTAGGGAAGAA
>JARYGA010025736.1:0-40943 GCA_030545235.1 Helianthus tuberosus
GATGATCCTTAACAAGGACCGCACTTACTGCTTTTGAGGATACTGCAAGATACAAGGATAACACATCACCTTTTTCTGGTTTCATCAAAGCCGGGGCCGAGGATAGGTAATCTTTGAGGGCTTTTAAAGCATTTTCATGCTTCTCCGTCCACGCAAATTTCTTGTTCTTCCTTAGGATATCATAGAATTCTTTACACTTCTCGGAGGACTTGGATATGAATCTGTTCAAGGCTGCTATCCTTCCTGTTAGCCTTTGAACATCCTTAGCATTGGCCGGAGATTTGATGTTCACTATTGCTTTGATTTGTTCCGGGCTAGCTTCGATGCCTCTCTTAGTCACCATGTATCCTAAGAATTTACCTGCTTTAACACCAAAATGACATTTTGAAGGATTAAGCTTCATGTTATATTTGTCAAGGATATCGAATGCTTCCTCCAAGTCTCTTAGGTGATCCTCAGCTTTTAAGGATTTTACCACCATATCATCTATGTAAACCTCCATAGTTTGTCCAATCTGATCCTTGAACATCATATTCACCAACCTTTGGTACGTTGCACCTGCATTTCTCAATCCGAACGGCATAGCAATATATACCAGTTGGAGTCATGAAGGCCGTATCCTCTTGGTCGGATGGTTCCATTTGGATTTGTTGGAATCCAGATGAAGCATCCATAAAAGTTAACAGTTCATGACCCGCAGTTGCATCCACCATGGAGTCAATGTGGGGTAAAGGGAAAGGATCCTTGGGACATGCCTTATTTAAATCGGTAAAATCGACACATACCCTCCACTTTCCGTTTTTCTTTTGAACAACAACCACATTGGCCAACCATCTTGGATACTTGACCTCTCTAATCATACCTGCCCGGAGCAATTTCTCTACCTCTTCCTGGATAATGGCATTCCTTTCTGGTGCAAACTTCCTTCTCCTTTGATGGATTGGTTTGAAAGATCTGTCGATGCCGAGCTTATGAGTGATAACATCCTTGGATATGCCAGTCATGTCTTCGTGTTTCCATGCAAAGGTAGTCTTTCTCCTTTTGAGGAAGGATATGAGGTCTTCTTTCATTTCGCCAAGGATCCCTGACCCGATATAGATTTTGGATTCAGGATCATCAGGATCCATGAGGATTTCTACCACATCCTGCTCTCTGGCCTCCAAGACACTCCCTTGACTTCGAAGCTGGTTTCATCGATGAAGTGTAGCAATCCTTAGCTTCCTGCTGATCGCTCTCAATCTTTACTATTCCCCAAGGACTAGGGAGCTTCACACATTGATGATAAGTAGATGGGACTGCTTTCATATCGTGTATCCAGGGCCTGCCAAGGATAACATTACAACAAGATAAACAGTCAATAACACAAAACTTTTGATAAGAGTGTAAGCCTTCAATATATATTGGGAGTTTAATGTCCCCCAGGGTGTTCTTGGTCTCGCCACTAAATCCCACGAGCACGGAGGATCTTGGTACGATCTCTGATTCAGGGATACCCATCTTCTTTAGAACATCAAGCTGGATAATGTTCACTGAACTTCCTCCGTCTATTAGGATCCTGCGGACAAAATAGTTAGATATAAAAAGAGTAATAACTAAACCGTCGTGATGAGGATCCTGGATATCAATACGATCCTCTTCATCAAAGGTTATGACTTTTCCTTCGGAGACACTCGATGTTCGAACTGGCCTTTCTCCGTTATCCATTTTAGTTTCCTTCGCATGCCTCTTAGCTGCTGAGAAGGATGTGCCACAAATGTCGGATCCCCCAGAGATAAAGTTTATCACTTGTGCGTCTGCTGGAGGGGCTGGAGCCTTCTCAGGGATCCTTTCAGGATCCCGAGTCCTTGACTTTTTTCTTCCCAACAACTCTTTTAGATGCCCTTTGCTCAGCAAGTATCCAATTTCCTTTCTTAATGCAATGCATTCTTCTGTGAGGTGCCCAAAATCTTCATGATATGCACACCACTTTGATTTATCCTTAGTTGCAGCTGGCCTGTCATTCTTTCTTGGCCATCTAGCTTTATCACCTAGGTTCTGCATGGCAAGGATTAGTTCATTGTTATCAACACTAAAGCAATATTCAGAAATTGGAGGATAATCCTCATCATCCTCTTCTTGATCAATAGAATGCACGTTCTGATTATCAGATTTGTTGTAGGATCTGAACTTGTTGTTTCTTAATGAGGATCCTTGCTTATCCTGCTTTGAGGATCCTGTTATCCTCTCCTGAATCCTCTTATCATCCTCTAGCCGGATGAACCTGAGGGCCCGGGTTCTTACCTCATCTAGGTTCCTGCACGGTGTCATAACAAGATCATCATAAAATAAGGAATCCCTAAGTAATCCCATTTTGAAGGCTTCAACAGCCGTGGCTATATCTAAGTTGGGAATGTCTAAGGATTCTTTACTAAATTTGGTAATGTAATCCCTTAATGATTCATTATGACCCTGGGTTATCCTATATAAATCACTAGTTAGTCGTTCAAATTTTCTACTACAGGAAAACTGAGTATTAAACAAGTTAACTAGGTTTGCAAATGAGGTAATAGAATAGGGAGGAAGACTTAGCAGCCATTTGAGAGCTGATCCAGTAAGAGTGGATCCGAATCCTTTGCATAGGCATGCTTCCTTTAACTTTTCTGGGATTGGATTGATCTCCATCCTCTCCCTGTATTGTGCTATGTGTTCTTCAGGGTCCGTCGAACCATCATACAGTTTCATTGTAGGCACATGGAACCTCTTGGGTATCTCAGCATCACAGATTGGTGGTGCAAAGCGAGATATCTTGTGGCTCCCATCTGCAATCTCTGGAATAGGTTTGACTACTCCCGGAACACTCGAGATCATATCCTTTAGCTTTTTCAATTCTCTGGCCATGGCATGATTGATACCTGGATCCTGCATAAAACCATGGTTAATAGTATGAGAATTATTAAAAGTGTTACCTCCCATTGGATTCAAGTTAGGAAATATGGAGGTTAATCCATATTGTTGAGATTCTGGAATGATCGAGGGGCCAGCAGAGGCATTGGTCTGCATTGGAATAAAATCTCCTTGATGGACATCTGAACTTCCTGTTTGCAAACTCCTCAAGGATCCTGGCATCTGGAAGGATCCCTGAAACTGGGATGATCCTGGAACAAAGGAGGATCCTTGAACCTGGGATGATCCTGGAACGAAGGAGGATCCTTGAACCTGGGATGATCCTGGAACGAAGGAGGATCCTTGAACCTGGGATGATCCTGGAACGAAGGAGGATCCTTGAACCTGGGATGATCCTGGAACGAAGGAGGATCCTTGAACTTGGGATGATCCTGGAACGAAGGAGGATCCTTGAACCTGGGATGATCCTGGAACGAAGGAGGATCCTTGAACTTGGTACATTCCTGAATATCCTCCTGTACTCGTGAGGGATCCCATATGCTGGGGATAGGATCCTGCTGGCTGGAAATATGAACCTGGTGCCTGGGTCATAGCTGTTGTTCCGTAGTGCACTCCCTTTGGTCCACCCGCATATTGAATGTTTGGAACCACTGACGGCTGAGAAGTAACCACCGGAGTGTCAAAATTCAAAGATCTGGGCATCAGTGGAGAATGATCCTCTGCCGTTTTCTTCTGTTTCTTAATTTCATCAATCTCCCGGAGGATCCTTTCGTTGGTCTTATCCTGCTCTTGTGCATGATTCCTCATCTGCAAAATCAAGGTATAGAGATCATTAGTAGTAGGATTAGTTGAAACAGAAGAAGTAGGTGGTTTTGAGAAAATGGGAGTCGGTTTCTTCGCAGCATTTTCTGTATTCTTCTGGGATCCAGAAGGTGGTGGAGGCAAAGGAGGAACGCCTTGTGAGGAAGTGAATGAGGGCATCAAGCTTGAAGCATTCTTCGATGAGGAAGCCATCTGCTTGGTTGTAGTGAGCCGAATTAAGCACAGAAATGCGTATTTTCTTAAGGACGAAGCACCAATTGCCCCACGGTGGGCGCCAAACTGTTTTGGTCAGAAAATCTGATGATGATATTGCAACCAAACTCTTTGTTTAGGGGAATGATGCTTAAAATGTGTAACAACAATGAGGATCACTTCAATGTAGAATGCACAAACAACACAAGGATTTATACGGGGAAAAAGCCCTTGATCAAGAGTTGATCTCCGGCACAAAAAACCCCGGGTGATGGAAACTACCGATCACCAAGCTAAAATAAATGGTTAAATGTTTACAACTTCGGATAGTAACGAGCTAGGTACAAGGATCACTACAGTGAAGTGTGTAAAAAGTGTATGAAATCGCTAAGTGTTTGAACGAGAGCTTGCATGAGCGTGTTTGCGAGTGTGTGTAACTGCCAAAATGACTAAGTGTCACTAACTTTCTAACTTAGCTCGTTACTCCCTTTAAAATAAGAAAATTATCTAGCTAACAAACTCTCCGACTTTTGGGCCAAGCCTCCACGTTCTCCATAACGTCTAGTTTTGATCTAGCACGTGCAGAATACTTCGGGAATATTCTCCAAGAATGTCGCTAAGACTTGGTCAAGCTTGTTATACCTGCGAAATGTTATAAAGCATAAGCAAACAATCGTCAGTATGAGGATCCTTGAAGTGATCCATGATCCTGATCCTAAAGCCCTTCTGAGGATCACCACCTGTCCCAGAAGTAAGGATCACTAGTTAGGATAATGAATAAGGATCACTAATTGTTAAAAAATCCTCCCCTAACACCGAAGATGCCAAAATCTCTGCCGCCATTACAATGTACAAGACCAAGCTTCAAATGGCCTTGGAAGCTCAGGATCCTGCTTTTGATAAGAGCACCTGGGATATTGAAGGTTGGAGGGCAAGGCTTGCTGAACTGGATGATGAAGAGGCTGAGGAGGTTGAAGAGATCCTGACAATCGAAGCTGGAGGCAAAGGTGAAGGTGGTGAAACAAGTGGAGCTGGCGGTGACAATGCAGCGAAGGTTTAGGCTGCATGATTGGGCGATGAAGGACATTTCTAGACGTAGCCGGAGCCCAATTTTTAAATCTGGTGGTAGTTTGTTTTTTTGTGGTTGTCATGTTTAAAACAATTTCAAGGTTTGTACTTAAACAATAGGTTTTAGGATTAAGGATCATGTATGATCCTTTGAACAATAGGCAGGATTGCATATGGTGGAGGGATCCTCTGTTTGGGGGATGAAGCCATTGTGATCCTGCCGCCTTTATATTCCTGCACTACTCTTGAACTTATTATCATGGACACCCTTTACCTACCCCAGCGGACGGGCCACGTTTTGCTGGTAGATGCTCGGGTAGGTAATTTTGACAACCTTTTAAGGGTTAGTCTTTTGTTTATAAATAAAAACTTAACCTTTTGTCGCTTATCTTGTGTTGTTATCCTTTTTGATATCTTACTTTCCAACCGTTGTAATGTTCATTCCGTTTATACTTATCAAGCCTTAAAAAGATATCAAAAAGTTTAAGATATGATCAAGGATCACATATCCCATAACCGATAAGTTCTAAAAGTAATATGGTTTAAGAATCATAAGTTCAGTTGTCAAGTATAAGGGTTATTCAAATAAATAATGAATAGAATTAAAAATAGTTAAGGATCATACCTGAGGATCCAAGTTAGGATCCTAACCTTAATAAGGATAACTATAAGATAAACCTTGGAATAAAGTAAGGATCAAGGATCCCTAGTCGCTTACCTTCAAGAACCTGAAATAGAGCATTACTTGGGACTAAGCCAACATAAGATAAGAAATAGCAACTGGGGACAAGCCCAAGGATAACTGGGGACAAGCCCAAGGATAACTGGGACAAGCCCAAGGATAACTGGGGACAAGCCCAAGGATCGTATGTAAACTGGAGTATGGCCCTAACTGGCGACTATCCAAACTTGGTGGCATGAAAATGCCAAAACCTTAGCTAACGTGAAAACGTTAGAAACCTTAGCTAACGTGAAAACGTTAGAAACCTTAGGAACGGATGTATGGTACGTCTACCATTATACGTAGGATCCTAAGCATAGCCAGTACAATGGAATTATCAGCCCCTAAAACGAGTACTGGTCCCAATGCCTTGAACTATACCAGGATCATCGTGCGCTACAGGCGGAACTGGGGTCAAGCCCGAATAACTGGGGTTAAACCCAAAGGACGGATTGCTTCAGTGGATAACCAATGTTATGCTAAGGATACCTGAACTTTCAAAACTCAAATTCACGTGAGAGATGGATAAAGGATACATGATCCTTATCCTTATATGAGAAAATAAAGAAATGAATTAGTTCAAGTTTAGGATATTACCTAAGTAAGGATCACCGATGCTTTGAGGATCCTTTAAGGATATCCCTATTGTGAGGATCATCTGTGCCACTAGGATCCTGCTCACATGAAATATTTCTTCAAGTGGACAGCATTCCAGGCTCTTGGTAGCAAATCACCTTCCATGGTTAGCAATCTATATGCCCCCTTTCCTGCTTCAGATTCAATCAAATAAGGGCCTTCCCATTTTGGAGCCAACTTCCCATCAGCAGGATTGGTGGTATTTTGGAATGCTTCCCTTAATACCATATCTCCAACTTGAAACCTCCTGATCCTGACATTTTTGTTGTAAGCACCAGCCATTCTTTGCTGATAACTAGCCATCCTTATCCTAGCCATATCCCTGATTTCTTCAATAGTATCCAGGTCTTGAGCCAAGTTCTCATCATTCTCCTCAGGATCACGGGTACTTGTTCTAGCAGTTGGAACCACCATTTCTGTTGGGATCACTGATTCTGCCCCAAATACCAAAGAGAATGGCGTTTGACCAGTAGCATTCTTAGGGGTTGTCCTATCAGCCCAGAGCACATAGGGTAGTTCTTCTGCCCATTTCCCTTTCTTGGATCCAAGCTTCTTCTTCAAATTGTTGATGATGATCTTGTTGGATGATTCTGCCTGACCGTTAGCTTGTGGGTGGACTGGTGTTGATGTTATCATCCTAATCCCCCAGCTGTCACAAAAGTTAGTGGTTCTGCCCCCAATAAATTGGGAACCATTATCACATATAATCTCAGAAGGAATTCCAAATCTAGTTATAATATTTCTTTTAATGAAGGATATAACTTCCTTTTCTCTGACTTGGGCAAAAGCTTCAGCCTCTATCCACTTGGAGAAGTAATCAGTCATAGCTAGCATGAATACTTTTCCACCAGGTGCCTTAGGGAGCTTACCAACTATATCCATACCCCATCTCATAAATGGCCAAGAGGAGGATATAGGATGCAATAATTCAGCTGGTTGATGAAGGATATTGCTGTGCCTCTGACAAGGATCACATCTCTTAGCATACTCCACAGCGTCTCTCTTCATGGTTGGCCAGTAGTATCCTGTTCTCAGGATCCTTGAGAATAATGCCCTGCCCCCAGTGTGGTTTCCACAATCTCCTTCATGGAAGTCTTTTAAAACTTCTTGGACTTCAGGATCCTCAATGCATCTCAAGTATGGTCCTGCAAGAGAGCGTCTGTACAACATACTATTTATAATTGAGAATTGAGATACCTTAGATTTGAAAGCCCTTGGGTTTTCTCCTGTAGGAATCTCTCCATGTTGTAAGTATCTCATAATTGGTGAGATCCATGATCCTGATCCTGAATGGGATCGAGTATCCTCACTAGGGATTATTGTAGAATCATTCCCTATTTCCATAGCCACATGATCCTCAATAGCCGGGGTCAGGATATGGATAATAGGAATCTTGATATCCTCCGGGATCTTCAAGGATGATCCTAAATTAGCCAATGCATCAGCTTCTGTATTTTCTTCCCTTGGTACCTGTGACAAACTAAAGGAAACAAAAGAGAGTGCCAAACTTTTGACTATCTCCAAATATTTGTGTTAGGGGAGGATTTTCTAACAATTAGTGATCCTTATTCGTTATCCTAACTGGTGATCCTTACTTCTGTGACAGGTGGTGATCCTCAGAAAAGCTTCAGGATCAGGATCATGGATCACTTTAAGGATCCTCGTACTGACGATTGTTTATTTATGTATTGTACTATCTCGCAGGTATAACGAGCTTGACCAAGTCTTGGCGACATTCCTGGAGAATATTCCTAAACTATTCTGCACGTGCTTGACCAAAAATAGACGTTGTGGAGAACGTGGAGGCTTGGCACGAAAGTCGGATAATTAGTTTAGGTGGTTATTTCTATTTTAAAAAGGGAGTAACGAGCTAGTAGAAAACACTTAGTCATTTTTTTGCAGTTACACACACTCGTACAAACGCTCATACAAGCTCTCGCTCAAACACTTAGCAATTTCATACACTTTTTACACATTCCACCGTAGTGATCCTTGTACCTAGCTCGTTGCTATCCGAAGTTGTAAACATTTAATCATTTATTAGAGCTTGGTGATCGGTAGTTTCCATCACCCGGGGTTTTTTGTGCCGGAGATCAACTCTTGATCAAGGGCTTTTTCCCCGTATAAATCCTTGTGTTGTTTGTGCAATTTACATTGAAGTGATCTTCATCGCTGTTATACATTTTGAGCATCATTCCCCGTAACAAAGAGTTTGGTTGCACTATCCTCAACAGATTTTTTGACCAAAACAGTTTGGCGCCCACCGTGGGGCAATTGGTGCTTTGTCCTTAGAAGAATTCGCATTTCTGTGCTCATTCCGGTTCACTACAACCAAGCAAATGGCTTCCTCAGCGAAGAATACTTCAAACTTGATGCCTTCATTCACTTCCTCACAAGGCGTCCCTCATTTGCCTCCACCACCTTCTGGATCCCAGAAGAATACCGAGAATGCCGCGAAGAAACCAACTCCCATTTTCTCAAAACCACCTACTTCTTCTGTTTCAACTAATCCTACTACTAATGATCTCTATGCCTTGATTTTGCAGATGAGGAATCATGCACAAGAGCAGGATAAGACCAACGAAAGGATCCTCCGGGAGATTGACGAAATTAAGAAACAGAAGAAAACGGCAGAGGATCGTTCCCCACTGATGCCCAGATCTTTGAATTTTGATACTCCGGTGATTACTTCTCAGCCATCAGTGGTTCCAGACGTTCAATATGTGGGTGGACCAAAAAGAGTGCACTACGGAACAACGACAATGACCCAGGCATCAGGTTCATATTTCCAGCCAGCGGGATCCTATCCTCAGCATATGGGATCCCTCACGAGTTCAGGAGTATATTCAGGAATGCAGCAGTTTCAAGGATCCTCCTTCGTTCCAGGATCATCCCAGGTTCAAGGATCCTCCTTCGTTCCAGGATCATCCCAGGTTCAAGGATCCTCCTTTGTTCCAGGATCATCCCAGGTTCAAGGATCCTCCTTCGTTCCAGGATCATCCCAGGTTCAAGGATCCTCCTTCGTTCCAGGATCATCCCAGGTTCAAGGATCCTCCTTCGTTCCAGGATCATCCCAGGTTCAAGGATCCTCTTTTGTTCCAGGATCATCCCAGGTTCAAGGATCCTCTTTTGTTCCAGGATCATCCCAGGTTCAAGGATCCTCCTTCGTTCCAGGATCGTCTCAGTTTCAGGGATCCTTCCAGATGCCAGGATCCTTGAGGAGTTTGCAAACAGGAAATTCAGATGTCCATCAAGGAGATTTTATTCCAATGCAGACCAATGCCTCTACTGGTCCCTCGATCATTCCAGAGCCTCAACAATACGGATTAACATCTATCCTTCCTAACTTGAATCCAATGGGAGGTAACACTTTTAATAATTCTCATACTACTAACCATGGTCTTATGCAGGATCCAGGTATCAATCATGCCATGGCCAGAGAATTGCAAAAGCTAAAGGATATGATATCAAGTGTTCCGGGAGTGGTCAAACCTATCCCAGAGATCGCAGATGGGAGCCATAAGATATCTCGTTTTGCACCACCAATCTGTGATGCTGAGATACCCAAGAGGTTCCATGTGCCTACAATGAAACTGTATGATGGCTCAACGGATCCTGAAGAACACATAGCACAATACAGGGAGAGGATGGAAATCAATCCAATTCCAGAAAGGTTAAAAGAAGCATGCATGTGCAAGGGATTCGGATCCACTCTTACTGGATCAGCTCTCAAATGGCTGCTAAGTCTTCCTCCCTATTCTATTACCTCATTTGCTAACCTAGTTAACTTGTTTAATAATCAGTTTTCTTGCAGTAGAAAATTTGAACGATTAACTAGTGATTTATATAGGATAACCCAGGGTCATAATGAATCATTAAGGGATTACATTACCAAATTCAGGAAAGAATCCTTAGACATTCCCAACTTAGATATAGCTACAACTGTTGAGGCCTTCAAAATGGGATTGCTTAGGGATTCGTTATTTTATGATGATCTTGTTATGACACCATGCAGGAACTTAGATGAGGTAAGAACCCGAGCACTTAGGTTCATTCGGCTAGAGGATGACAAGAGGATCCAGGAGAGGTTAGCAGGATCCTCAAAGCAGGATAAGCAAGGATCCTCATTCAGGAACAACAAATTCAGATCCTTCAGCAGATCTGATAATCAGAATGTGCATGCTATTGATCAGGAAGAGGATGATGAGGATTATCCTCCAATCTCTGAATATTGTTTTTCTGTTGACAGCAATGAACTAATCCTTGCGATGCAGGGTTTAGGTGATAAAGCTAGATGGCCCAGAAAAAATGATAGACCAGCTGCAACTAAGGATAAATCAAAGTGGTGTGCATACCATGAAGATTTTGGGCATCTCACAGAAAAATGCATTGCTCTAAGAAAGGAGATTGGATACTTGCTGAGCAAAGGGCATCTAAAGGAATTGTTGGGAAGAAAGAAATCAAAGACTCAGGATCCTGAAAGGATCCCTGAGAAGGCTCCAGCCCCTCCAGCGGATGCACAAGTAATAAACTTCATTTCTGGAGGATCCGACATTTGCGGCACATCCTTCTCAGCAGCTAAGAGGCATGCAAAGGAAACTAAAATGGATAATGGAGAAAGACCTGTTCGAACATCAAGTGTCTCGGAAGGGAAAGTCATAACCTTTGATGAAGAGGATCGTGTTGATATCCAGGATCCTCATCACGATGGTTTAGTTATTACTCTTTTCATATCTAACCATTTTGTCCGCAGGATCCTTATAGACGGAGGAAGTTCAGTGAACATTATCCAGCTTGATGTCCTAAAGAAGATGGGTATCCCTGAATCAGATATCATACCAAGATCCTCTGTGCTTGTAGGATTTAGTGGCGAAACTAAGAATACCCTGGGGGACATTAAACTCCCAATATATATCGAAGGCTTACATTCTTACCAAAAGTTTTGTGTTATTGACTGTTTATCTTGTTGTAATGTGATCCTTGGCAGGCCTTGGATACACGATATGAAGGCAGTCCCGTCTACTTACCATCAATGTGTGAAGCTCCCTAGTCCTTGGGGAATAGTGAAGATTGATAGTGATCAGCAGGAGGCTAAGAATTGCTACACTTCATCGATGAAACCAGCCTCGAAGTCCAGGGAGCAATAGCAATCAAAGTATCCTCCAAGTGATGTCTTGGAGGCAAGTGAACAGGATGTGGTAGAAATCCTTATGGATCCGGATAATCCTGAATCCAAAATCTATATCGGATCAGGGATCCTTGGCGAAATGAAAGAAGACCTCGTATCCTTCCTCAAAAGGAGAAAGACTACCTTTGCATGGAAACATGAAGACATGACTGGTATATCCAAAGATGTTATTACCCATAAACTCGGCATTGACAGATCCTTCAAACCAATCCATCAAAGGAGAAGAAAGTTTGCACCAGAAAGGAATGCCATTATCCAGGAAAAGGTAGAGAAATTGCTCCGGGCAGGTATGATCAGAGAGGTCAAGTATCCAAGATGGTTGGCCAATGTGGTTGTTGTTCAAAAGAAAAATGGAAAGTGGAGGGTATGTGTCGATTTCACCGATTTAAATAAGGCATGTCCCAAGGATCCTTTCCCTTTACCCCACATTGACTCCATGGTGGATGCAACTGCGGGTCATGAACTGTTAACTTTTATGGATGCTTCATCTGGATTTCAACAAATCCAAATGGAACCATCCGACCAAGAGGATACAGCCTTCATGACTCCAACTGGTATATATTGCTATATTGCTATGCCGTTCGGATTGAGAAATGCAGGTGCAACGTACCAAAGGCTGGTGAATATGATGTTCAAGGATCAGATCGGACAAACTATGGAGGTTTACATAGATGATATGGTGGTAAAATCCATAAGAGCTGAGGATCACCTAAAGGATTTGGAGGAAGCATTTGATATCCTTGACAAATATAATATGAAGCTTAATCCTTCAAAATGTCATTTTGGTGTTAAAGCAGGTAAATTCTTAGGATACATGGTGACTAAGAGAGGCATTGAAGCTAGCCCGGAACAAATCAAAGCAATAGTGAACATCAAATCCCCGGCCAATGCTAAGGATGTTCAAAGGCTAACAGGCAGGATAGCAGCTTTGAACAGATTTATATCCAAATCCTCGGAGAAGTGCAAAGAATTCTATGATATCCTAAGGAAGAACAAGAAATTTGAGTGGACCGAGAAGCATGAAAATGCTTTGAGAGCCCTCAAAGATTACTTATCCTCAGCCCCATCCTTGATGAAACCAGAAAAAGGCGATGTGTTATCCTTGTATCTTGCAGTATCCTCAAAAGCAGTAAGTGCGGTCCTTGTTAAGGATCATGAAGGTACACAACATCCTGTCTATTATGTAAGTAAAAGTTTACTTGACGCCGAATCCAGGTATTCACACCTTGAAAAACTTATTCTTGCATTAATAATGGCATCTACTAAGCTAAGACATTATTTTGAGACTCATGTTATTATTGTTAAAACTAATTTTCCAATTAAGAATGTCCTCAGGAAACCAGAGATGTCAGGAAGGATGGCTAAGTGGGCAGTGAAGCTGAGTGCATATGATATAAGATATGAGCCTAGGACAGCCATCAAATCCCAAGCATTAGCTGACTTTGTGGCTGATTTCAGTAGTGATTTACAAGAAGAAGCTGAGTTAGAAGTCCAGCAGCTTGAGGAGACCAAGGATCCTTGGATACTCCACACTGATGGATCCTCAAATGTCAAAGGCACAGGGCTTGGAATACTACTAAAATCGCCACAGGGGGACATAATACCCCACTCTATAGCTTGTGAGTTCCAAACCACTAATAATGAGGCTGAATATGAAGCCTTAATTGCTGGTTTGCAAATTGCAAAGCATATGGGGATCAGGTATCTTGAGGTACATGTAGATTCATTGTTAATTACAAACCACTTTAATGGATCCTACGCTGTTAAAGGTGAAAAACTAACCAAATATTTGGAGATAGTCAAAAGTTTGGCACTCTCTTTTGTTTCCTTTAGTTTGTCACAGGTACCTAGGGAAGAAAATACAGAAGCTGATGCATTGGCTAACTTAGGATCATCCTTGAAGATCCCGGAGGATATCAAGATTCCTATTATCCATATCCTGACCCCGGCTATCGAGGATCACGAGGCTATGGAGATAGGAAATGATTCTGCAATTATCCCTTGTGAGGGTACTCAATCCCATTCATGATCAGGATCATGGATCTCACCAATTATGAGATACTTACAACATGGAGAGATTCCTACAGGAGAAAACCCTAGGGCTTTCAAATCTAAGGTATCTCAATTCACAATTATGAATAACATGTTGTATAAACGATCTCTTGCAGGACCATACTTGAGATGCATTGAGGATCCTGAAGTTCAAGAAGTTTTAAAAGACTTCCATGAAGGAGATTGTGGAAACCACACTGGGGGCAGGGCACTATTCTCAAGGATCCTGAGGACAGGATACTACTGGCCAACCATGAAGAAAGATGCTGTGGAGTATGCCAGAAGATGTGATCCTTGCCAGAGACACAGCAATATCCTTCATCAACCAGCTGAATTATTGCATCCTGTATCCTCCTCTTGGCCATTTATGAGATGGGGTATGGATATAGTTGGCAAGCTCCCTAAGGCACCTGGTGGAAAAGTATTCATGCTAGCTATGACTGATTACTTCTCCAAGTGGATAGAGGCTGAAGCTTTTGCCCAAGTTAGAGAAAAGGAAGTTATATCCTTCATTAAAAGAAATATTATAACTAGATTTGGAATTCCTTCCGAGATTATATGTGATAATGGTTCCCAATTTATTGGGGGCAGAACCACTAACTTTTGTGACAGCTGGGGGATTAAGATGATAACATCAACACCAGTCCACCCACAAGCTAATGGCCAAGCAGAGTCATCTAACAAGATCATCATCAACAATTTGAAGAAGAAGCTTGGATCCAAGAAAGGGAAATGGGCAGAAGAACTACCCTATGTGCTCTGGGCTGACAGGACAACCCCTAAGAATGCTACTGGTCAAACACCATTCTCTTTGGTGTTTGGGGCAGAATCGGTGATCCCAACAGAAATGGTGGTTCCAACTGCTAGAACAACTACTCGTGATCCTGAGGAAAATAATGAAAACTTGGCTCAAGACCTGGATACTATTGAAGAAATCAGGGATATGGCTAGGATAAGGATGGCCAGTTATCAGCAAAGAATGGCTGGTGCTTACAACAAAAATGTCAGGATCAGGAGGTTTCAAGTTGGAGATATGGTATTAAGGAAAGCATTCCAAAATACTACCAATCCTGCTGATGGGAAGTTGGCTCCAAAGTGGGAAGGCCCTTATTTGATTGAAGCTGAAGCAGGAAAGGGGGCATATAGATTGCTAACCATGGAAGGTGATTTGCTACCAAGAGCTTGGAATGCTGTCCACTTGAAGAAATATTTCATGTGACCAGGATCCTCATGGCAGAGGTGATCCTAGCGAAAGGGATATCCTTAAAGGATCCTCAAAGTATCGGTGATCCTTACTTAGGTAATATCCTAAACTTGAGCTATTTCATTTCATTATTTTCTCTTATAAGGATAAGGATCATGTATCCTTTATCCATCTCTCACGTGAGTTCAAGTTTTGAAAGTTCAGGTATCCTTAGCATAACGTTGGTTATCCACAGAAGCAATCCGTCTTTTGGGTTTAACCCCAGCTATTCGGGCTTGTCCCCAGATTCCGCCTGTAGCGCACGATGATCCTGGTGTAGTTCAAGGCTTTGGGACCAGTACTCGTTCTAGGGGCTGATAATTCCATTGTTCTGGCTATGCTTAGAATCCTACGTATAATGGTAGACGTACCATACATCCGTTCATAAGGTTTCTAACGTTTTCACGTTAGCTAAGGTTTTGGCATCTTCATGTCACTAAGTTTGGATAGTCGCCAGTTAGGGCCATACTCCAGTTTACACACGATCCTTGGGCTTGTCCCCAGTTATCCTTGGGCTTGTCCCCAGTTGCTAACTCTTTTCTTATATTGGCTTAGTCCCAAGTTATGCTCTATTTCAGGTCCTTGAAGATAGGCAGCTAGGGATCCTTGATCCTTACTTTATTCTAAGGTTTATCTTATAGTTATCCTTATTAAGGTTAGGATCCTAACTTGGATCCTCAGGTATGATCCTTAACTATTTCTAATTCAATTCATTATTTATTTGAATGACCCTTGTACTTGACAACTGAACTTGTGATTCTTAAACCATATCACTTTTTAAGACTTATCGGTTATGGGATAGGTGATCCTTGATCATATCCTAAGCTTTTTGGATATCTTTTTTAATTTTTCAAGGATTGATAAGTATAAACAGAATGAACATTACAACAGTTGGAAAGTAACATATTGAAAAGGATAACAACATGAGATAAGCGACAAAAGGTTAAGTTTTTACTTATAAACAAAAGACTAACCCTTAAAGGTTGTCAAAATTACCTACCCGAGCATCTACCAGCAAAACGTGGCCCGTCCGCTGGGGTAGGTAAAGGGTGTCCATGATAATGAGTTCAAAGGTAGTGCAGGAATATAGAGGCGGCAGGATCACAATGGCTTCATCCCCCAAACAGAGGATCCCTCCACCAATTGCAATCCTGCCTATTGTCCAAAGGATCATACATGACCTTTAATCCTAAAAACCTATTGTTTAGTACAACCCATCATTGTTCAACAAAAAACACCATCACCAAAACAAACTATCAAACTTAAAAAATTGGGCTCCGGCTACGTCTAGAAATGTCCATCATTGCCCAATCAAGCAGCCTAAACCTTCGCTGCATCACCACCTCCGGCTCCACTTGCTTCACCAGCTTCATCCTTGCTACCAGCCTCGATTGTCAAGATCTCTCCAGCCTCCTCTTCATCACCCAATTCAGCCAGCCTTGCCTTCCATTCTTCAATTTCCCAGCTACTTTTGTCAAAGGCAGGATCCTGAGCTTCCAAGGCCATTTGAAGCTTGGTTTTGTACATTGCTATGGCGGCAGAAACTTTAGCATCATCTGTGATCTCCTGCCTTTCATAGTCAAAATTAACCAGTACCTTAGCCATCTTCTGTTTGGTATCCTGGAGTTCCTTCTGAAGATCAGCAAGTGCAAGATCCTTGAGCACAGCAACCTGCTGGAGGTCGGCAATCTTCTTATCTTGATCCTCAACATGGCCGACGTAATCCTCGATCTCAGCGAATTTCTGTAAAGAGGATAAAGGATAAGGTTAGAATTAAGTGATCCTCAGGTCAGTAGGATATATCAGCAGGATATGTCAACAGAATATATAAGCAAAGACAGTGATCCTCACATCATTAAAGTACTCAAGGAATTGGTGGCGAATTAGAGGCAGACCCTGCAAATCCTCAGCCTCGGAGGCCTTTCTCCTCTTGATTCCCTTTCCTTTGAGGGGTGCCTTGGGGATTGAAGCTGTGGGGCTAGTAGGAACCTTCCTTTTGGAGGATTTGACAGTGGTGAGATCGGTGACACTGAACCTTGAAGCAGCTTTGGCAGATTTTCCAGCACCTACACAACCAAAACAAGATAAGTATCTTTTCTTAATATACATTTAACTATTTATTTAAATTTTAAACAAGGATACTTACTTGACATTGTGACAGAGCCTGAGGATACCTCCTGTGAGTCTTGGGTTATTGTCTTAAAAGTTCTAGTTTCAGGGTCGAGTCCCCAGAAAGCAGCAAGTCTTTCCCTGGTTGCGGGTGTTGTGATGAGATGTGAAACAGAGATGGCTGCATGACACAAGACAAAGAAGGGGTTAGTGATCCTATTACAAAAACATGACCATCTGGTGATCCTTCCCAGGATCCTCCGGCCTACCATGGGTGGACCATGTTCTTGGTAAATGCTCTCCATCTGAAATGGTATCCCTTCTTACAAAGAAGAAGCGACGTTTCCAATCTTTGTCGTTTTTGGTGACTTTGAGAAGAGGATGATCTGCACTGGGTTTTCGTTTGAACAAATAACGGTGGGATCCAAAGGTAGTAAGATCATACAGTTCCGCCAGTTCTGACATTCCTAAATCAACGCCTTCCTGCTCGATGATCCTCTCTAAGGTGTATAAAACCCTCCAAATCATCGGCATGGCTTGAATGTAAGATATGCCGGTAAGGGAAAAGAAGGATTGTGTGAATTCCGGGAAAGGATAGGTGTACCCTATAGCAAATGGAGTAACTGGAAAGGCAACCCATGTTTCTGAAACATAGTCGCTCAGGGCAGTTGGATCGAAAGGTTTGAAAAAGACATTCGCCGGAAAATGGTGACGGATGTTATCTATTTGTGCATCGTTAAAGCAACACCTCTCGTTCACTGAGTCCTTGATGATCTTCTGACTCTTCAAAGGGCTATCCTTTTTGTGATCCTTGGCCGGGGAACTTCGGAGCAACATTTTCGAAGTGATGAAGATAAAGAAAGAAAAACAGAGTAAGAAAGGAAGAAAGAGGAGAAAGAGATACCTGATTGATCTTCAACTGAGATTATAAAGGGAGTTTCTTTCGGATTTGAATGCATATTGATCCTATCTATATCTCTATTTATAATTATGATTCTGCAGGATTGTCACTTCCGTGACATCATCATCGCAACGGCTAGTTCTATTTTAACGGCTATATATCCGTTAGTTTGTTACGGATAAGATTAAGAAAACATAACTCGCTAATTTTACAATTTCACTCCTTATATTTTGGGGGCAATTGTTAGGGGAGGATTTTCTAACAATTAGTGATCCTTATTCGTTATCCTAACTGGTGATCCTTACTTCTGTGACAGGTGGTGATCCTCAGAAGAGCTTCAGGATCATGGATCACTTTAAGGATCCTCGTACTGACGATTGTTTATTTATGTATTGTACTATCTCGCAGGTATAACGAGCTTGACCAAGTCTTGGCGACATTCCTGGAGAATATTCCTAAACTATTCTGCACGTGCTTGACCAAAAATAGACGTTGTGGAGAACGTGGAGGCATGGCACAAAAGTCGGATAATTAGTTTAGGTGGTTATTTCTATTTTAAAAAGGGAGTAACGAGCTAGTAGAAAACACTTAGTCATTTTTTTGCAGTTACACACACTCGTACAAACGCTCATACAAGCTCTCGTTCAAACACTTAGCAATTTCATACACTTTTTACACATTCCACCGTAGTGATCCTTGTACCTAGCTCGTTGCTATCCGAAGTTGTAAACATTTAATCATTTATTAGAGCTTGGTGATCGGTAGTTTCCATCACCCGGGGTTTTTTGTGCCGGAGATCAACTCTTGATCAAGGGCTTTTTCCCTGTATAAATCCTTGTGTTGTTTGTGCAATTTACATTGAAGTGATCTTCATCGCTGTTACACATTTTGAGCATCATTCCCCGTAACAAAGAGTTTGGTTGCACTATCCTCAACAGATTTTTTGACCAAAACAATTTGGTTAACTTTTCACCTTTAACAGCATAGGATCCATTAAAGTGGTTTGTAATTAACAAAGAATCTACGTGTACCTCAAGATACCTGATCCCTATATGCTTAGCAATTTGCAAACCAGCAATTAAGGCTTCGTATTCAGCCTCATTGTTAGTGGTTTGGAACTCACAAGCTATAGAGTGGGGTATTATGTCCCCCTGTGGCGATTTTAGTAGTATTCCAAGCCCTGTGCCTTTGACATTTGAGGATCCATCAGTATAGAGTATCCAAGGATCCTTGGTCTCCTCTAGCTGCTGGACTTCTAACTCAGCTTCTTCTTGTAAATCACTACTGAAATCAGCCACAAAGTCAGCTAATGCTTGGGATTTGATGGCTGTCCTAGGCTCATATCTTATATCATATGCACTCAGCTTCACTGCCCACTTAGCCATCCTTCCTGACATCTCTGGTTTCCTGAGGACATTCTTAATTGGAAAATTAGTTTTAACAATGATAACATGAGTTTCAAAATAATGTCTTAACTTAGTAGATGCCATAATTAATGCGAGAATAAGTTTTTCAAGGTGTGAATACCTGGATTCGGCATCAAGTAAACTTTTACTTACATAATAGACAGGATGTTGTGTACCTTGATGATCCTTAACAAGGACCGCACTTGCTGCTTTCGAGGATACTGCAAGATACAAGGATAACACATCACCTTTTTCTGGTTTCATCAAAGCCGGGGCCGAGGATAGGTAATCTTTGAGGGCTCTCAAAGCATTTTCATGCTTCTCCGTCCATTCAAATTTCTTGTTCTTCCTTAGGATATCATAGAATTCTTTACACTTCTCAGAGGATTTGGATATAAATCTGTTCAAGGCTGCTATCCTGCCTGTTAGCCTTTGAACATCCTTAGCATTGGCCGGAGATTTGATGTTCACTATTGCTTTGATTTGTTCCGGGCTAGCTTCAATGCCTCTCTTTGTCACCATATATCCTAAGAATTTACCTGCTTTAACACCAAAGTGACATCTTGAAGGATTAAGTTTCATGTTATATTTGTCAAGGATATTGAATGCTTCCTCCAAGTCTCTTAGGTGATCCTCAGCTTTTAAGGATTTTACCACCATATCATCTATATAAACCTCCATAGTTTGTCCAATCTGATCCTTGAACATCATATTCACCAGCCTTTGATATGTTGCACCTGCATTTCTTAATCCGAACGGCATAGCAATATAGCAGTATATACCAGTTGGAGTCATGAAGGCTGTATCCTCTTGGTCGGATGGTTCCATTTGGATTTGTTGAAATCCAGATGAAGCATCCATAAAAGTTAACAGTTCATGACCCGCGGTTGCATCCACCATGGAGTCAATGTGGGGTAAAGGGAAAGGATCCTTGGGACATGCCTTATTTAAATCGGTAAAATCGACACATACCCTCCACTTTCCGTTTTTCTTTTGAACAACAACCACATTGGCCAGCCATCTTGGATACTTAACCTCTCTAATCATACCTGCCCGGAGCAATTTCTCTACCTCTTCCTGGATAATGGCATTCCTTTCCGGTGCAAAGTTTCTTCTCCTTTGATGGATTGGTTTGAAGGATCTGTCAATGCCGAGTTTGTGAGTGATTACATCTTTGGATATACCAGTCATGTCTTCGTGTTTCCATGCAAAGGTAGTCTTTCTCCTTTTTAGGAAGGATACGAGGTCTTCTTTCATTTCGCCAAGGATCCCTGATCCGATATAAATCATAGATTCAGGATCATCTGGATCCATAAGGATTTCTACCACATCCTGTTCACTCGCCTCCAAGACATCTCTTGGAGGATACTTTGATTGCTATTGCTCCCTGGATTTCGAAGCTGGTTTCATCGATGAAGTATAGCAATTCTTAGCCTCCTGCTGATCACTATCAATCTTCACTATTCCCCAAGGACTAGGGAGCTTCACACATTGATGGTAAGTGGATGGGACTGCTTTCATATCGTGTATCCAGGGCCTGCCAAGGATAATATTACAACAAGATAAACAGTCAATAACACAAAAATTTTTGATAAGAGTGTAGGCCCTCAATGTATATTGGGAGTTTAATGTCCCCCAGGGTATTCTTAGTTTCACCACTAAATCCCATGAGCACAGAGGATCTTGGTATGATCTCTGATTCAGGAATACCCATCTTCTTTAGGACATCAAGCTGGATAATGTTCACTGAACTTCCTCCGTCTATAAGGATCCTGCGGACAAAATGGTTAGATATGAAAAGAGTAATAACTAAACCATCGTGATGAGGATCCTGGATATCAACACGATCCTCTTCATCAAAGGTTATGACTTTCCCTTCCGAGACACTTGATGTTCAAACAGGTCTTTCTCCGTTATCCATTTTAGTTTCCTTTGCATGCCTTTTAGCTGCTGAGAAGGATGTGCCGCAAATGTCTGATCCTCCAGAAATGAAGTTTATCACTTGTGCGTCCGCTGGAGGGGCTGGAGCCTTCTCAGGGATCCTTTCAGGATCCTGAGTCCTTGACTTTTTTCTTCCCAACAATTCTTTTAGATGCCCCTTGCTCAACAAGTATCCAATTTCCTTTCTTAGTGCAATGCATTCTTCTGTGAGGTGCCCAAAATCTTCATGGTATGCACACCACTTTGATTTATCCTTAGTTGCAGCTGGCCTATCATTTTTTCTGGGCCATCTAGCTTTATCACCTAGACTCTGCATCGCAAGGATTAGTTCATTGTTATCAACACTAAAACAATATTCAGAAATTGGAGGATAATCCTCATCATCCTCTTCTTGATCAATAGAATGCACGTTCTGGTTATCAGATCTGTTGTAGGATCTGAACTTGTTGTTCTTGAATGAGGATCCTTGCTTATCCTGCTTTGAGGATCCTGTTAACCTCTCCTGGATCCTCTTGTCATCCTCTAGCCGGATGTACCTAAGGGCCCGGGTTCTTACCTCATCTAGGTTCATGCATGGTGTCATAACAAGATCATCATAAAATAACGAATCCCTAAGCAATCCCATTTTGAAGGCCTCAACAGCCGTGTCTATATCTAAGTTAGGAATGTCTAAGGATTCTTTACTGAATTTGGTAATGTAATCCCTTAATGATTCATTATGACCCTGGGTTATCCTATACAGATCACTAGTCAAACGCTCAAATTTTCTACTACAAGAAAACTTATTATTAAATAGATTAACTAGGTTAGCAAACGAGGTAATAGAGTAAGGGGGAAGACTTAGCAGCCATTTGAGAGCTGATCCAGTAAGAGTAGACCCGAATCCCTTGCACAGGCATGCTTCCTTTAACCTTTCTGGGATCGGATTGATTTCCATCCTCTCCCTGTATTGTGCTATGTGTTCTTCAGGAACAGTCGAACCATCATACAGCTTCATTGTAGGCACATGGAACCTCTTGGGTATCTCAGCATCACAGATTGGTGGTGCAAAACGAGATATCTTGTGGCTCCCATCTGCAATCTCTGGGATAGGTTTGACCACTCCCGGAACACTTGATATCATATCCTTTAGCTTTTGCAATTCTCTGGCCATGGCATGATTGATACCTGGATCCTGCATAAGACCATGGTTAGTAGTATGAGAATTATTAAAAGTGTTACCTCCCATTGGATTCAAGTTAGGAAGAATGGATGTTAATCCATATTGTTGAGGCTCTGGAATGATTCAGGGACCAGTAGAGGCATTGGTCTGCATTGGAATAAAATCTCCCTGATGGACATCTGAACTTCCTGTTTGCAAACTCCTCAAGGATCCTGGCATCTGGAAGGATCCCTGAAACTGGGACGATCCTGGAACAAATGAGGATCCTTGAACCTGGGATGATCCTGGAACGAAGGAGGATCCTTGAACCTGGGATGATCCTGGAACGAAGGAGGATCCTTGAACCTGGGATGATCCTGGAACGAAGGAGGATCCTTGAACCTGGGATGATCCTGGAACGAAGGAGGATCCTTGAAACTGCTGCATTCCTGAATATCCTCCTGAACTCGTGAGGGATCCCATATGCTGAGGATAGGATCCCGCTGGCTGGAAATATGAACCTGATGCCTGGGTCATTGTTGTTGTTCCGTAGTGCACTCCTTTCGGTCCACCCACATATTGAATGTCTGGAACCACTGATGGCTGAGAAGTAATCACCGGAGTATCAAAATTCAAAGATCTGGGCATCAGTGGGGAACGATCCTCTGCTGTTTTCTTCTGTTTCTTAATTTCGTCAATCTCCCGGAGGATCCTTTCGTTGGTCTTATCCTGCTCTTGTGCATGATTCCTCATCTGCAAAATCAAGGCATAGAGATCATTAGTAGTATGATTAGTTGAAACAGAAGAAGTAGGTGGTTTTGAGAAAATGGGAGTTGGTTTCTTCGCGGCATTCTCAGTATTTTTCTGGGATCCAGAAGGTGGTGGAGGCAAAGGAGGGACGCCTTGTGAAGAAGTGAATGAGGGCATCAAGTTTGAAGCATTCTTCGCTGAGGAAGCCATTTGCTTGGTTGTAGTGAACCGAAATGAGCACAGAAATGTGTATTTTTCTAAGGACGAAGCACCAATTGCCCCACGGTGGGCGCCAAACTGTTTTGGTCAAAAAATCAGATGAGGATATTGCAACTAAACTCTCAATTACGGGGTATGATGCTTAAAATGTGTAACAGCGATGAGGATCACTTCAATGTAAATTGCACAAACAACACAAGGGTTTATACGGGGAAAAAGCCCTTGATCAAGAGTTGATCTCCGGCACAAAAAACCCCGGGTGATGGAAACTACCGATCACCAAGCTCAAATAAATGAATAAATGTTTACAACTTCGGATAGTAACGAGCTAGGTACAAGGATCACTATCGTGAAATGTGTAAATGTGAGTGAAAACGAATGAATGTTCGTCGAGAGCTTCAAGTGTGCGAGTATATGAGTGTGTGTAGCTGTAAAAAAATGACTAAGTGTTTTTCCACTAGCTCGTTACCCCTTTTAAAATAGAAATTTAACTACCAAACTAACTATCCGACTTTTGTGCCAAGCCCCCACGTTCTCCATAACGTCCATTTTTAGCTAAGCACGTGCAGAATAGTTTGGGAATATTCTCCAGGAATGTCGCCAAGACTTGGTCAAGCTGGTTATACATGCGAGATAGTACAAAACATAAGTAAACAATCGTCAGTACGAGGATCCTTAAAGTGATCCATGATCCTGATCCTGAAGCTCTTCTGAGGATCACCACCTGTCACAGAAGTAAGGATCACTAGTTAGGATAACGAATAAGGATCACTAATTGTTGGAAAATCCTCCCCTAACAACTGGGACCCATTATCACAAATGATTTCAGCTGGTACCCCAAACCTGGTCAGGATATTCCTCTTTATGAAGGATATTACTTCTTGGTCTCTAACTTGAACAAATGCTTCAGCTTCAACCCACTTAGAGAAATAATCCGTCATTGCTAGCATAAAGACTTTTCCTCCCGGAGCATTTGGTAACTTCCCTACTATATCCATCCCCCATTTCATGAATGGCCAAGGGGAAGCTACAGGATATAGTGGTTCAGCTGGTTGATGTAGTATGTTACTATGCCTTTGACATGCATCACACCTTCGAGCATATTCTGCAGCATCTTTCCTCATCGTTGGCCAATAATATCCTGTCCTTAATACTTTCGAGAACAATGATCTGTCCCCAGTGTGGTTACCACAATCCCCTTCATGTATATCCTGAAGTACTTCTTTGGCTTCAGGATCCTCCAAGCACCTCAAATATGGTCCTGCAAGAGATTTCTTGTATAAAACATTATTTATAATAGTGAATCGTGATACCTTCATCCTAAATGCCTTAAGATTTTCATCTCCGGGGATGTGTCCTTCCTTGAGATATCTCATGATTGGAGCCGTCCAGGATTTAGGATCCTTTTCAGGATACTCTGCTCCAGGATCCTGAATACCCGCTACTCCTTTATCCTGAGGATTCGTTGCAGGATACAAGATATGTAATATTGGTATTTGGGTCCCCTCTGGTATCCTGATCGATGATCCTAGATTTGCTAAGGCATCTGCTTCAGCATTATCCTCCCTTGGTACCTGTTCAAGTGTAAAAACATCGAAATATCCTGCTAATTTTTTGAGAATATCGAGGTATTAGATTAATTTCTCACCCTTAACTGCATAGGATCCATTAAAATGGTTAGTAATTAACAAGGAGTCAACATATACTTGCAAATTCTTGATACTCATATTCTTAGCCAATTCTAATCCTGCAATTAAAGCCTCATACTCTGCTTCATTATTAGTAGCAGGGAATTCACACCTAATAGCCTGGGGTAATATGTCCCCTTGTGGCGATTTTAGTAGTATTCCCAATCCTGCCCCTCTTACATTAGATGCACCATCAGTATATAACGTCCAGGATCCTGAGGATTCTCCTAACTGTTGGACTTCTAGGTCTACCTCATCCTGAATGTCACTACTGAAATCAGCCACAAAGTCAGCTAAAGCCTGAGACTTTATGGCATTTCTAGGTTCATATACTAAATCATAAGCACTCAACTTTACTGACCATTTGGCCATCCTGCCTGACATCTCTGGTTTCCTAAGCACATTTTTGACAGGATAATTTGTTTTAACATGAATCCTATGTGTCTCAAAGTAATGTCTAAGCTTCGTTGATGCCATAACTAATGCTAGTATCAATTTTTCTAAATGAGAATACCTAGTTTCAGCATTTAACAAACTTTTACTAACATAATAAACAAGATATTACTGACCTTCATGATCCTTTATAAGGACGGCACTTACAGCATTTCCTGATACTGTGAGGTATAGGGATAATGGTTCACCATTCTCAGGCTTCATCAGTAGAGGTACAGTTGAAAGATATTGCTTCAAATCCTGCAGAGCTGCTTCATGCTTCTCACCCCATTCGAATTTCTTATTCTTCTTCAGGATATCATAAAACTCTTTGCGTTTCTCTGAGGATCTTGAAATAAATCTGTTTAATGCTGCCACTCGCCCTGTTAATCGTTGAACATCCTTCATATTTGAGGGTGATTTAATATCCAAGATGGCTTTAATCTGCTCCGGGCTCGCCTCTATTCCTCTTTTGGTCACCATATATCCTAGAAATTTTCCTGCCCCCACTCCGAAATGACACTTAGTAGGATTTAGCTTCATGTTATATTGATCCAGGATATCAAATGCTCCTTTAATATCCTGGAGGTGATCCTGAGCTTTCCTTGATTTTACCACCATATCGTCAATGTATACCTCCACGGTGTCCCCCAGCTTGTCTTTGAACATCATATTTACCAATCTCTGGTATGTTGCACCTGCATTTTTCAAACCAAAAGGCATAGCCGTATAACAATAAATACCTGTTGGTGTCATGAAGGCAGTATCCTCCTGGTCAGAAGGCTCCATTTGAATCTGCTGAAATCCTGAGGATGCATCCATGAAGGTTAACATTTCATGCCCGGCAGTAGCATCCACCATTGCATCAATGTGAAGAAGAGGAAATGGGTCTTTAGGACAAGCCTTGTTCAAGTCTGTGTAGTCTACACAGACTCTCCATTTCCCATTTTTCTTCTATACCACGACTACGTTTGCTAGCCATCTTGGAAACTTGACTTCTCTGATCATCCTGGACTTCAACAATCTTTCAACCTCCTCTTGGATAATCGTATTCCGCTCAGGAGCAAATTTTCTTCTTTTTTGCTGAACAGGCTTGAATGATCTGTCAATTCCAAGTTTGTGAGTGATAATGTCTTTCGGTATACCTGTCATATCCTCATGCTTCCATGCAAACGTTGACATCCTGCATTTCAAAAAGTTAGTTAACTGCTCTTCAATATCCTGAGGGATATTGGTTCCTACGAGCACCGAGATATCAGGATTATCCTGATCCAGGATAATTTTCTTCACATCCTGCTCTGAATCCTCCACGATATCCTGGGCCCGCATCTTTAATTGCTATGCTGCACTAGGCTTGGTTGAGGATTTCATCGAGGATGAGTAGCATTCTTTCGCCTCCTACTGATCACTATTAACCTTGATAACTCCCCAAGGGGTAGGGATCTTGATGCATTGGTGATATGTTGATGGCACGGCCTTCATATCGTGAATCCATGGTCTTCCCAGTATGATGTTATAGCAGGATAGAGAATCCATCACATAGAAACGTTGTATCGAGTTGACTCCTTCAACATATACTGGTAACTTTATCTCTCCCACTGTGTTCCTAGCCTCTCCACTGAACCCAACAAGCACGGTGGACTTCGAAGTGATATCCATCGGAGATACATTCATTCTCTTCAGAGTCTCTAGTTGGATTATGTTGACGGAGCTGCCATTATCAACCAATATCCTGCGTACAAAATGGTTAGCCACATATAATGTTATTACCAGAGCATCATGGTGAGGATCCTGGACAGTATCCCTGTCATCAGCATCAAATGTGATCACTTTGTCAGTTGTGAGGGTAGTCATCCTGACAGGTTTGTCTCCCCTTTCGGCCTTAGCTTCTTTTGCATGTCTCTTCGCCGCCGAATACGAAGTCCCACAAATATCGGATCCTCCCGAAATAAAGTTGATTATCTTGGCGTCCGCGGGAGGTGACGCTGCTCGCTCAGGATCCTTCTCAGTATCCTGACCCTTATTCTTCTTTCTTCCTAAGAGATCTTTCAGATATCCCTTGCTTAGAAGATAGCTTATTTCTTTTCTTAGAGCAATGCAATCCTCAGTTACATGTCCGAAATCTTCGTGGAAGGCACACCATTTTGACTTATCTTTCCAATCGGCTTTTTGTTGATTCTTTCGAGGCCACCTAGCCTTGTCTCCTAAACCCTGCATGGCGTACATCAATTCAGGAATGTTAACAGAAAAGCAATATTCAGATAATTCAGGATATTCTTCAGGATCCTCGTCTTCGATAGCATTCACTTTCTTGTTTTCATTTCTACCATATGGCTTAGAGCGATATGGCTTAAATGAGGATTCTGACTTCCTGTTAGTTGACTCATAGGTGTTGGATGAGTTCATCCTCTCTTGCATCTTTCTGTCATCCTCCAATCGAATATATCTTAGGGCCCTGTTTCGAGCTTCAACCAAGTTCCTGCATGGGTTCATTACAAGGTCTTGGTAAAATTAAGAATCTTTTTGCAGCCCCATCTTGAAAGCTTGCACAGCTGTTGCAACATCAAGATGTGGAATGTCTAAGGATTCGCGGCTGAACTTGTTCACATAATCCCTTAGGGATTCTTGAGGCCCCTGTGTTATCCTGTAGAGGTCACTTGTTAGTTTTTCAAAGCTTCTACTACAAGAAAACTGACTATTAAATAAATTCACTAGGTGAGCAAATGATGTAATCGAATGAGGAGGAACATTTAGGAGCCATTTCAAGGCTGATCCTGTTAAGGTAGAACCAAAACCCTTGCACAAGCATGCTTCCTTGAGCTCCGGAGGGATAGGGTTAATCTCCATTCTTTCCCTATACTGGGCAATATGCTCTTCAGGATCCGTAGTTCCATCATAAAGCTTCATGTTGGGGGTTTGAAATCTCTTTGGAATCTCAGCATCACAGATAGGATATGCAAAGCGAGATATCATGTGGTTGTCTTGGGACACTTCCGGGATTGGCTGGACCACTCCAGGTACACTGGATATCATGTCCTTCAACTTCTGAAGCTCCCTAGTAAATGCTGATGTTACACCTGTATCCTGCAAAGGTCCACTATTGTTAGCAGCATGAGTATTATTATTATTTGACACGTTACCCGTCTGAGGATTCTGCCCATATCCTGAGCTTCTCATGGTTGACATCCTGTCCGAGGAGGGTATTTCAGGAGTATGATTCTGAGGAAGGCTGGGCACAATATTCCCCCTATTATCCTCAGTGTACACAGCCGAACTGAAGTTCAAAGTTCTGGGTTGTAATGGAGTGACGATATCCTCAGCAGATCTGCTCGAGCAAGACTTCAGGAGTTGTATTTCCCTCAACAGCATTTGGTTTGTTTCCTGTTGCTGCCTCATTTGTTCCTGCACACTTCCAAATAAGGTTAGAATTTCATCATTAGAAGCTAAAATGGGAGCAGATCCCTGAATACTCCGAGTAGGGATAATATCCTGAGGTTGTGAAGAAGATTGCATCCTTGGAGGAGGTGGTGGAAGCACCGGACCAGTAGTAGCAGAAGTTGTAGCAGACACAGTGGAGGAGCTCATGTTTGATCTTGAGGCCATTGTAAACAATGTGGCAAAAAGTTTTGAAAATAGAAAACCGATTAACGATTTCACAAAGATTTGTAGTAAAGAGAGCACCACTTGCCCCACGGTGGGCGCCAAATTGTTTTGGTCAAAAATTACCGAAGCAATTAAGTGATCAAATTAGTTAAGTGAGATAGTGTGCTAAAAAGTGTGTTGAAAATATGTTGGTTAAGTTATTTGGAAAAACAGTATTCAGGATACGGCTCAGGATATTGAGCTGTATCTACGATCAAACAATGAGCAAAAAGTAAAGGGGGTGACACGAGATATACGAGGAGAGCCCTTGATCAATCTAGATCACCGGCATAAAACCTCGGGAGCTGATAATCGCAGCTGCCTTGTTCTCATTATTGCTTTAAACGTCAGGATACAGTGCAGGATATTGACCAGATCGCTAAGTGTTACAACGCTTTTGTGCGAAAGTGAAAATTGCTAGAGAACAAGTGTAAGAGTGTAGTGAGTGTTGATGTGATGTCCTATTCGATCTGATATACCCACCTATTTATAGTAACGAATTACAAACAAAAATTCCTATAAATATGGGATGCTCCGAATATTCCATTCCTAACGTTGTTGACCGAGTAATGCGGCTTCAACGTCTTTATTTGAACGTCTTGGACCGAGTCTTCCGCGGAATGAGTCCTTGTGAACGTTGCTAGCTTCTAACCCGCGTACCTGCACATAATCTGTTAGTGATCCTGAGGATACCATTCAGGATGTTACCAATATCCTGAATCAGCATCCCGGATGTGAACAGATATCATATAACCAAGATATAACCCAAGATATTTCTCAGGATATGGGCTCAGAATTTCACCCATAACATCCATCACCCGAGGTTTTTTATGCCGGAGATCAACTCTTGATCAAGGGCTTTTTCCTCGTATAAATCCTTGTGTTGCCTCTTTATTTGATTTGCAAGTTGTTCATACAATTGTTCATAGATTCAAGCATCACACCTCACAACAAAAGATTTGGTTGCATTATCCTTGCTTGATTTTTGACCAAAACAAAACCAAAAGCACAACTTTTGATATGTTAATAATATAACCTTCTTTTGGCTTTATTTCTGTTGTTATTCCTTTATTGCTTAAATTTTATTTATGAAAACAGTTTTGTTTGAACATTCTTGGGAACATATTGTAAGAGTATCCTGAGAGATATCCTGCTCAGGATACTACCACATAACTTATAAAACTCAAGTTATCCAAATAAAAAGGAGAGACCATACCAAATATTCCTAGAGAGTCAATCCCAATCTTCAATCATAGGAATGTCCCCAGTGCACACTTATAAGTTTGAATCCATCCTTTAAATTGTATAATATATGTCCCATGTGTTCAACATATTTTAAAACTTAGGAATGTAAACATAGTCGTACTTTAGCTTTACTGAATAAATCCTGAATATCCTGGGATAAACCCTCAATATCCTGGGGATAAACCCTGATTTTCATGCGCTACAGGCGAGAGTGTACAAACTCCAAGACTTAGAAAGGTGAAAACCTTTAAACCTTAGAGAGTATGAAAATACCCTTTCATGAGAGAGGGTGATCAATCCTCATATACCTTTAGGATCCAGGATATTGCCAATAGTAACGAAATTGTCAGCCACTTTTACATGAACTGGTCCCGCTACCTTGAATTATCCCTAGATAACTTGCGCTCCAGGCGGGGTGTTTAAACCCAATTCGTAAGAAAGGTGAATACCTTTAAACCTTTGAAGGGATTAGAATCCCTTATACGTGAGAGAGGGGGCCAATCCTCTAATCCTTCGAGATATCCTGAGCGTATATCCTGAGGCATATTCTGCAAAACAATCTTAAACTAAGGTGGGTGTTAGCTTGGCTAACACCCCTCCGATGCTTAAGTCAGTATTGGGTTCAAGATAATAAACAAATTCAAATATATTTAAAAGAGGTAGAATACATACCATTCTGAGATAGAAATTAAATTCTATTCTTACTTGAAATAGAGCTTTAAGTGTATAGCATTCCAGGATCTTGGTAGTATATCCCCTTCCATACTCCTGAGTCGGTATGCTCCTTTTCCTGATTCTGATTCAACCTCATATGGTCCTTCCCACTTTGGAGCCAACTTTCCATCGGCAGGATTAGTGGTATTTTGAAAAGCCTTTCTTAATACCCAATCACCAACTTGAAATCTTCTAGTCCTTATATTCTTGTTATATGCTCTAGATATCCTTTGTTGATATGCTGCCATCCTTAGCCTTGCTGCATCTCTTGTTTCGTCTACAGTGTCCAAATCTTGGCACAAAGCTTCAGGATTCTGCTCAGGATCCCGGAGGATAGATCTTGCCGTAGGTATCACCATTTCTGTTGGGATCACTGCTTCTGCTCCAAATACCAAGGAAAACGGGGTTTGGCCAGTTGCATTTTTTACCGTTGATCTATTAGCCCACAAAACAAAGGGTAGTTCTTCTGCCCATCTTCCTTTCTTAGCTCCTAATCTCTTCTTCAAGTTGTTGACGATTATCTTGTTCGAGGATTCAGCTTGTCCATTTGCTTGAGGATGTACCGGACTAGATGTGATCATTTTGATTCCCCAACTCTTGCAAAAGTCAGTAGTCCTCTTGCTTATAAACTGGGATCCATTGTCACAAATGATTTCAGCTGGTACTCCAAACCTGGTCAGGATATCCTGAGGTTGTGAAGAAGCTTGCATCCTTGGAAGAGGTGGTGGAAGCACCGAACCAGTAGTAGCAAAAGTTGTAGCAGACACGGTGGAGGAGCTCATGTTTGATCTCGAGGCCATTGTAAATAGTGTGGCAAAAAGTTTTGAGAATAGAAAACCAAGTAACGATTTCTCAAAAGTTTTTAGTAAAGATAGCACCACTTGCCCCACGGTGGGCGCCAAATTGTTTTGGTCAAAAATTAGCGAAGCAATTAAGTGATCAAATTAGTCAAGTGAGGTAGTGTGCTAAGAAAGTGTGTTGAAAATATGTTGATTAAGTTGTTTGCAAAAAAAATTTCAAGATATGGCTCAGGATATTGAGCTGTATCTACGATCAAACTATGAGCAAAAAGTAAAGGGGGTGACACGAGATATACGAGGAAAGCCCTTGATCAATCTAGATCGCCAGAACAAAACCTCGGGAGCTGATAATCGCAGCTGCCTTGTTCTTCTTATTGCTTTAAACGTCAGGATACAGTGCAGGATATTGATCAGATCGCTAAGTGTTACAATGCTTTTTGTGAAAGTGAAAGTTGCGAGAGAGGAAAGTGTGAGAGAGCAGTGAGTGTTGTTGTGTCCTATTCGATCTGATTTATCCAATTATTTATAGCTAAGAAATATAAACAAAAACTCCTATAAATGGGGGATGCTTCTGAATATTCCATAGTTAACGTTATGGACCGAGTAAAGCGGCTTCAACGTCTTCCTTTGAACGACTTAGACCCAGTCTTCCTCCTCACGAACGTTACCAGCTTGGACTCATACTCCTGCACATAATTCGTTAGTAATCCTCGGGATACCATTCAGGATGTTACCAATATCCGGAATCAGCATCCCAGACATGAACATATATCATACAAGCAAGATATAATTTAAGATATTATCCAGGATTTGAGCTCAGAATTTCACCCATAACATCATCGATGTACACCTCCATGGTGTCCCCCAGCTTGTCTTTAAACATCATGTTCACCAATCTTTGGTATGTTGCACCTGCATTTTTTAAACCAAAAGGCATAGGAGTATAACAATAAATACTTGTCGGTGTCATGAAAGCAGTATCCTCCTGATCTGAGGGTTCCATTTGGATCTGCTGGAATCCTGAGGAGGCATCCATGAAGGTTAACATCTCGTGGCCAGCAGTAATATCTACCATTGAATCAATATGAGGTAGAGGAAATGGATCTTTGGGACAAGCTTTGTTCAAGTCTGTGTAATCTACACAGACTCTCCATTTCCCGTTTTTCTTTTGCACCGCAACTACATTTTCCAGCCATTTGGGAAATTTCACTTCCCTAATCATCTTGCTCTTTAATAATCTTTCAACTTCTTCCTGAATGATTGCGTTCCGTTCTGGAGCAAACTTCCTTTGTTTCAGTTGGACAGGCTTGAAAGACCTATCAATTCCGAGCTTGTGAGTTATAATATCCTTGGAAATACCTGTCATGTCCTCATGTTTCCACGCGAATGTTGACATCCTGCATTTCAAAAAGTTAGTCAATTGGTTTTCAATATCCTGAGGAATATTGGTTCCCACGAGCACCGAGATATCCAGATTATCCTGATCCAGGATAACTTTCTTTACATCCTGTTCTGAAGCCTCCATGATATCCTGGCCTCGCATCTTTAATTGCTATGTTACACTAGGCTTTGTCGAGGATTTCATCGAAGAAGAATAACACTCCTTTGCTTCCTGCTGATCACTTTCCACCTTGACTACTCCCCAAGGGGTAGGGATCTTGATGCATTGATGATAGGTTGACGACACAACTTTCATATCATGGATACAAGGCCTACCTAATATAATATTATAGCAGGATAAGGAGTCCATGACACAAAAGCGCTGCATTGAGTTGACCCCTTCAACATACACGGGCAACTTTATCTCCCCTACGGTATTCCAGACTTCTCCACTAAAACCAACAAGCACAATGGATTTTGAAGGTATATCCATTGGGGATACATTCATCCTCTTTAACGTTTCCAGCTGAATTATGTTGACAGAGCTGCCATTATCCACCAGTATCTTGCGCACAAAATGGTTAGCAACATATAACGTTATTACCAAAGCATCATGATGAGGATCCTGGACAGTATCCCTATCATCGTTGTCGAACGTGATCACTTTATCAGTCGTGAGGGTCGACATCCTGGTTGGCTTATCTCCCCTTTCGGCCTTAGCCTCATTTGCATGTCGTTTGGATGCAGAATAAGAAGTTCCGCAAATATCGGACCCTCCTGAAATAAAGTTAATTATCTTGGCATCCGCGTGAGGTGATACTGCTCGTTCAGGATCCTTCTCAGTATCCTGGCCCTTATTCTTCTTTCTGCCTAGAAGATCCTTCAGATATCCTTTGCTCAGCAGGTAGCTTATTTCCTTCCTTAGGGCTATGCAATCCTCAGTAACATGTCCGAAATCCTCATGGAAGGCACACCACTTAGATTTATCCTTCCAATCATCCTTTTGTTGGTTCTTTCTGGGCCATCTTGCTTTATCTCCCAAGCCCTGCATAGCATACATTAGTTCAGGTATATTAACAGAAAAACAATATTCTGACAATTCAGGATACTCCTCAGGATCCTCGTCTTCAACAGTATTCACTTTCTTGCTGTCATTCCTGCCATAAGGCTTAGAGCGATACGGCTTGTATGAGGATTCTGACTTCCTGTTATTTGATTCATAGGTTGAGGATGAATTCATCCTCTCTTGCATCTTTTTGTCATCCTCCAGCCGAATATATCTTAAAGCCCTGTTCCGAGCTTCATCCAGATTCCTGCAGGGATTCATTACAGGATCCTGGTAAAATTAAGAATCTTTTTGCAACCCCATCTTGAAAGCCTGCACAGCTGTTGCAACATCAAGATGTGGGATATCTAACGATTCCCGACTAAACTTGTTCACATAATCCCTCAAGGATTCCTGAGGTCCTTGGGTTATCCTATAAAGATCACTGGTTAGTTTCTCAAAACTTCGACTGCAAGAAAATTGACTATTAAATAAATTCACTAAATGAGCAAATGATGTAATTGAGTGAGGAGGAACGTTTAGGAGCCATTTTAAGGCTGGTGCTGTTAAGGTAGAACCAAAACCCTTGCATCCCTGTGGCTGTTTTGGGATACTTCTGGAATTGGCTGGACCACTCCAGCTACACTGGATATCATGTCCTTTAATTTCTGAAGCTCCCTAGAAAATGCTGATGTCATACATGCATCTTGCAAGGATCCAACACCATTAGTAGCAAGAGTATTATTATTATTAGATACGTTACCAGTCTGAGGATTCTGGCCATATCCTGAAGCATATCCGGAGCTTCTCACAGTTGACACCCTAACAGAAGAGGGGATCTCAGGAGTATGATTCTGAGAATGGCTAGGCACAATATTCCCCCTGTTATCCTCAGTATATACTGCAGAACTGAAGTTCAAGGCTCTAGGTTGCAAGGGAGTGACAGTATCCTCAGCGGGCCAGCTTGAGCTGGATTTCAAGAGTTGTATCTCTCTTATCAGCATCTGGTTGGTCTCCTGCTGCTGCCTCATCTGTTCCTGTACACTACCAAACAAATTTCGAATTTCTTCATTAGAAGCCAAAACAGGAGTAGATCCCTGAATATTGTGAGCGGGGATAACATCCTGAGGCAGTGAAGAGGCTTGGGTTCTCAGAGGAGGTGGTGGAAGCACCGAACCAATTGTTGTAGAGGTGGTAGCAGACATGGTGGAAGAGCTCATGTTTGATCTCGAGGCCATTGAAAATAGTGTAGCAAAAAGTTTTGAAAATAGAAAACCAAGTAATGATTTTGCAAAAGCTTTTAGTAGAAATAGCACCACTTGCCCCACGGTGGGCGCCAAATTGTTTTGGTCAAAAATTACCGAAGTAATTAAGTGATCAAATTAGTTTTGTGAGGTAGTGTGCTAGTAATACTTAGTGAAAAATATGTTGGTTAAGTTGTTAACAAAAACAGTTTCAGGATATAGCCCGAGGATATCAGACTATATCAATAATCAAACAATGAGCAAAAATGTAAAGGTTGACACGGGATGTACGAGGAAAGCCCTTGATCAATCTAGATCGCCGGCACAAAACCTCGGGAGCTGACAATAGTCGGCTGCCTTGTTCTTCTTATTGCTTGAATAACCAGGATACAATGCAGGATAATGCTCGGATCGAATCTAAGTGTTACAATGATTGTGAATTGTGAGTGTTAGTGTGTGTTTGCAGCTAGAAATGAGAGTGTACGAGTATGAGAGCTCGAAAGTGTGTGAATTCCTATGATCCGGCACTCCTATTTATAGTTACAAGAAATAACAAACTATGCTAAAAATCCGGGATATTCCCCTATTATTTCGGGATACTGAGAATATTACCTTCTGAACGTTAGGGGGCTTTTTCAACTCGTTCTCCACATGCATATTAATTATAAATCTGGGATTTAAGCTCCTATAACTGTTACAACATTAATAGCATTGAACAGCATCCGTAACTCCCATAAAATATGCCTTTCTTTAATGCTGACCGTAACAACAGCTATTCTTCTGCCATCAACGTCCTTATCCTAACCAATTTGAGCGGGTCTTCAGGATGACTTGGTCCTCATGAACGTTAGTCCCTTGTAACCAACGTTTACAAGAAATTGTTAGTAATAGTCAAGATACTGCCTCAGGATGTTACCAATATCCTGGTCTGGTATCCTGATCGTAATCAGCTATCATAAAATCAAGATATAGTGTCAGGATATGGGCTCAGAATTTCACCCATAACAATAACATACTAGCATTCATCGAATAACACGTATAACATGCGAGAGCGGTTAGCGTATAAAAAGTGTTTGCGTGGTGTGATCGATGTGATTTAATATATGTAACATATGTAACACCCAAAAGTGCTTAAAGCAAAAAGGGATCGAGTATACTCACAGATCGTGTTTAATAAATAAACACAGTCTTGGATTGAAGGGAGCACTTGAGAGTTAGCCTGATCAGAGAACAATAGAGTAAGCGTTGAATAGTGAGTTCAAAACTTACAAGAATCGCGAGGAATCGAGAGAAAATGGGCTGAGAATGCACTAGGTCGGAGGGAGCTATCACATCATGAACAGTGATCTGACAGGTGAGGTATTTATAGGTGAATAGGAGAGAAAGGCGGTGTAGGTGAGGTGAGTCGGAGGGCCTTTCGATCCGAGATGGCCATCCGATCGGATGGTCATCCGGACGGATGACCATTCGATCGAATGGTCATTCGATCGGATGGCTTAAGTGGGTTGGTTTTCGACTTTCGTTTCGTGCGTTGAGCGTTGCGTTGCGTTGCGAGTAAGCGATGCGATAGCATTACACATTAGTTACACAAATATCCTAATCAACCTAATAATCATACAAGTACACTGCATTTCGGGTTGCGATGCGATGTGATTGAGTTGCGATTGCGGTGCGAATAACATTCCAAAACATACAATAAGCACACACACGTAAAATAATATCCATAACCTGTAATTCGAGTTGCGATGCGATAGCGATGTGATTGCGTTTAGTAGATTAGCGTTTAATTACGTTTATCGCATTGTTACTTCACATATTAATAATTCAAACAACAAAATAGCGTCAACCAAAGTGTCAATTATCGAGTCAATGAGTACAAGCAATGATTAAGTCAGAAATGACAGATCTGATTAGCAACCTTTTCTTCCTTTGACTTTGACTTATACTTTGACTTTGACTTAAAAAGTCAGGCTGTTACAGCCTCCCCTACTTTAGGAAATTTCGTCCCGAAATTTTAAGCGCAGACGTAACGAATAGTTGTGGATATTTTGCCTTCATATCACTCTCGAGTTCCCAGGTGAACTCGGCGTCGCGTTTGCCTTCCCAACGAACCTTCACTATGGGAATGCGTGAGCGTCGGAGTTTCTTGGTTTCTCGGTCCATGATCTCGACTGGCTTTTCCACGAAGTGTAGGGTTTCGCTCACTTGTAGATCCTCAAGAAGGACATGTAAATTCTGGTCGGCTAGGCACTTTTTGAGGTTTGAAACGTGGAAAGTCGGATGTACGTTGCTCAGTTCCTCCGGTAATTCGAGTCTGTAGGACACTTTGCCAATTCTTTCCAAAATCTTAAAGGGTCTAACATATCGAGGCGCTAGCTTTCCTTTCTTGTCGAATCGGACCACCCCCCTTCCAAGGTGCAACCTTTAGGAGTATGTGATCACCAACGTCAAATTCAAGGGGCTTGCGGCGTTTATCGGCGTAACTCTTTTGACGACTCCGAGCTTTCAGCAGATTGTCTCGTATTTGGAGGAACTTGTCTGTCGTTTCTTGCAATAACTCAGGACCGGTAATTTGCGCATCACCGATCTCGTGCCATACAATAGGCGATCGACATTTTCTTCCATATATTGCTTCAAATGGTGCCATTTGAATGTTAGAGTGATAACTGTTATTGTACGAGAATTCGACTAAAGTTAAATGAGGCATTCCAATTACCATCGAAATCTATAACATACGAGCGAAGCATGTCTTCTAGGGTATGAATCGTGCATTCAGTCTGACCGTTGGTCTAGGGATGGAAAGCAGTACTAAGATTGAGAGTAGTACCTAGAGCAGATTGAAAGGTTTCCCAGAGGCGCGAAGTGAATCGACCATCGCGGTCAGAGATGATGTCACGAGGGGTCCCGTGTCGACAAATGACTTCATCGGTATATATTCATGCTAATCATTCTACCTTGTAGTCTTCCCGTATCGGTAGAAAATGGGCGGATTTGGTGAGACGGTCAACGATAACCCAGATGCTATCATGACCTGATGGTGTGCGTGGAAGTTTCTTAATGAAATCCATGGTTATACTCTCCCATTTCCACATAGGGATTTCGGGTTGCACAAGTAAGCCTGAGGGTCGTTGTTGTTCATCCTAGACCTTCGAACAAGTCAGGCATTTCAAAACGTAGTTGGCGATATCCTTCTTCATTCCAGGCCACCAATACCTGGAATGCAGGTCCTGGTACATCTTGTCGGCACCGGGAGGAATGGAATACCGAGACTTGTGGGCTTCAGTCAACAATATCTCCCGAAGGTTATTGCGACTAGGGATCCAGATGCGATCGAGATAGTAGTAGATACCGTTCGATTTGGTGACAAGTTGGGTTTCAGCACCACATTTCTTCATTTCCTCTCTCAATGTATTCTCAATGAAGCATGCGTGCTGAGCATCACGAATTAGAGCTTCGAGGTGGTGTTGGGCTTGAGTATTACGAACGCTATGCAAATAGCTTCGTCAACTAAGAGCATCGGCAACGACATTTGCTTTGCCCGGATGGTAGCGAATCTCACAGTCGTAATCGTTGAGAAGTTCAACTCAGTGGCGTTGGCGCATATTCAGTTCCTTCTGGCTCAAGATGTGTTGTAGGCTCTTATGGTCGGTGAAGACCGTACACTTGGTACCGTACAGGTAGTGTCAACAAATCTTTAATGCAAAAAACAACTGCACCAAGCTCGAGATCGTGGGTTGTATAGTTCTTCTCGTGGATCTTGAGCTGACGAGAGGTGTACGCGATAACCTTGTCTCGTTGCATAAGAACACAACCGAGACTGAGGTTAGAAGCATCGCAGTAGACTACAAAGTCGTCGTTTCTGTTGGTGCATGTTTTGTGACAACAGCTTAATAGTTTGTTTATTTAGTCTTTGGATATTTTGTATTGGGCTTAGCACTATTGGTTAGGGAGTTAATTAGTGTTATGGGCTTGGAGAATGGCCTGGCCCAAACCAAAGCCCATGTGCAAACCTTGTCCTATATAAACAAGGCTTGGCATAAGGGTTTAGGTTACACACTTGAGAGACATTAGAGAGAGTTAGAGAAATCTATAGAGAGTGGCTAGGAGATTTCTTGGGGGTCTTGAATTAATTGTAAACATCGTGTTGGATAATCAATAGAAGACCGGATTGAAAGTGTATCGTGTTTGTGATTCTGTTTCTACTCGTTTTCTGTAAAATCTGATCTAGAGGATTCCGCACTCTAGGTTAGATCGACGATTCTGTTACGATCCATACGGCTCACGGGACCTACAATTGGTATCAGAGCGTTAGGCTCTTGATTTGCTCGGTTCAGAATCGTTTCTGCAGAAAATCAAAGTTTTGGACGTGTTTTTGAAGGCTGTTCTTGAGTTCTGCTGGTGATTTCGGACAGAATACAAGGATTTCGGATACAGATCTTTCATTACGAATCCATTACGGATTGAAATCAAGTATTCCGGATCAATTTCTGATCAAAATACTTGGATTTCGGACTAAAAACAGTCATTTCGGATTAATCAGCATCATTCCGGATACAAAACTTGCATTTCGGATAGCATTTCGGAACAAACAGTTGATTCCGGATCAGATTGACTCAACTTCGGACCAGATGGAATTGATTTCGGATCCATTTCGGACACAGTTCAAGTATTTTGGATCATCAGGTTGCATTTCGGACGATTTCGGATAGGAGAGTGTCCATTTCGGATCAGACTGATTCATTACGGATCAGAAGGGTCTCATTTCGGATCAGATCAGTTTCATTTCGGATCAAATTGTCCATTCCGGATAAGAGTGTTCATTACGGACCAGTAGGTGTTCTATACGGACCATTTCGGACAATTTCGGGCCATTACGGACAAGGTGGAATTTTTCTTGGCTTGTGTGAGAAAAGTTACACTATTTCGCGTTTAGAAAATCATCCGTAACTCGTCACAGGAAACCGTTTGCACCGTTGGAATCCTTGGATTTTTAGGGTAAAAAAAAACAGTTTTCGGATAAAATATTTGTACGGTTTTATCAGTTCGCTTACGGTATAAGCTCGACAAGGACCAGTAGAGAAGTTAGATTTGGATTTTGATTTTGATTCAGGTTACCAAAATCCATTTAAACTTTTACACTGCGTGATGGCTAAGATGAACAATGGAAAGGAGACTGTTAAGAATTGGCCAAAGCTTACAAACGTCAAAGAATATGCTGACTGGAAAGAGAAGTTTGAGTTGTTTATGAAAAGTGAAGATACTCAAATGTGGACGTGTATGATAGATGGATACTTTACTCCCACACGTCGTGTTGATGGAAGAGTTATAGTGATGTCTTATGATAAGATGGATGAATCTGAGAAACGAGTGGTTGATGCTGAGAAGAGAGCTTTAGCAGTGATCAAGAAATCCTTACCTGAGGGCATTAAGAATACCTTCAAGAACTATGGGAATTCTAGAGATCTGTGGGAAGCTTTAGAA
>JARYGA010025737.1:0-41393 GCA_030545235.1 Helianthus tuberosus
CTACCATTATGGTTTGGTTTCTTTTGAAAACCAGAACCAGAATTGTAACCCTTTTTCTTGTTTAATCGTTGTTGTACTCTTGAAGTGTATTTTTTAGGTTTTCCAGTAAGATTTAAATCTTTTATTTCAGAAATCTTAATTTCTGTCATTTTGAAAACCTTTTTGATCATTTCAAATTTAACACTTCTTATTGGAAACTCTTTGTCAGAATATAATTTGTCAGAATCATTTAAAGTGTATGCTACTTCAAATGTTTCATCATCCAAATTCGATTTTGATAAAAAAAAAACTCTTTACTGTATGCCCGTTTAACCGACGACTTTGGACTGTTGACCGACAAACTTGACCCTCCAGAATCAGATTTTGACTCAGACTCCTCATCAGTATCCAACACCTGATCGACCACCTTTTTTATTAACTCAGACTCATGATCAGTGTCAGACGATGTGAAAGTAACGTCAATGTTTTCTGGTAAATCATCAGTTGTATCGGTTTTTAGCTTTATATTGACTGCTTTTTCGACTTGCTCTTCGTTTGGTTTTCTGGGAGAATACCCTTCCCAGATTGGAGGCGGACACTTGTTATAGCTAGCAATCGGTTTCTTACCAGTATCCTTCTTCTTTAGCTTCTCATCTTGAAAAGCTTCCATACCTGCAACAGTTGGATAAATTCTATCAATAAGATAATCAGAACTAGAATAACTCTGCAATAATCGTCTGATTCTCTCATTTTCAATTTTCTTGGTCTCCAACTCTTGCTTCCACTTTGCACTTTCTTCAATGTAGAAATTTATAGCTTTCTGCTTTGTCATCATCACAGAATTCATCATCGTTAGTGCTTGTTCTCTTTCAAAATTTGTCTTTTGAAGACCAGTTATTGTTTTGTTCAAGACATCATAAGATTCTTTCACATTGTTGAGATTGAACAATAACTGTTCCTTCATCTTTTCAAACTCAGCTAGCTTCTCATCTCTAGCTGCACATTCCTTACAAGGTTTAAGACACTTTGAACATGGCTTGATAACCTCTACAATTTTTTCGACTTCTATTGTTTTCACCACTTCAACCACTTTCTCTATTTCAGTCACCTTCTCAGGCTCAACACTCTCCTCAGCAACACTTTCAGACTTCATTTCTTTTTGTTCTTTTGCAGCTCTTTTCTCCTTCAGCTTCTCCAAGCGATCTGCAAAATAGAAATGAAAACTTTCAGGAGAGATGAGATTTTGCAATATTAATATGTTTTTCTTCTTCATCATCACTACTGCTGTCATCAGTTGATGATTGATCAAATTTAATTAACTTTTCAGCATTATCATCCAAAGAACCAGAATCAGATGATGTTTGATCAAAAACAACTTCCTTTTCTGAACTTTCATCACTATGTGAACTTTCATCTGAGCTATGTGAGCTTTTTTCAGATGCAACAGACTCTTTCTCTACATTCTTCATAGTCTCACCAATAGACTTCATCCATGTAGTAAACATATCTGGTTCTTTCAAAATTTTAGCAATGAAAGCTTTGAAATCTCCTTTATCATTCACAAACATATCCCTGCTAAAACCTTCAGGCAATTTTTCATCATCTTGAAAATTCCAGTTAAAGTTCTCTTGATTCCCCAGACATGCTCTTTTTGAATCCTCGATCACTTTTCTACCATGAGCCACTTGTGGTTCTTGTTGTTGTTGTTGACCAACTTGCTGATATATGGCTTTCCGGTAATAGTCATCTTTTCCGAACGGATTCTTTACATCATTAGCTTCTCTGTTCTTGCATTCCCTCTTGAAATGACCTTTCTCCCTGCATCGAAAACAAGTAACTTTAGATTTATCAAAACCTAAAGTAGACACATGTGCATCAAGAAAGTCATTTCTCCCAATAATCATCTTGAATTTTTCAGCACGCCTAAGAACGCTAGCTAGACACCATTTGATATCCATTAACTCCATTTCTTCAGCGTCTATCTGATCGTAATCCTCTTTTGTGAGCATAGGATTTCCGATACGACCAGCAACCAAACCTTCATATGATAGTAGCACAGAACCAAGTAAAGCCATGTGATCTTTTGCAATCTCTTCAGAAAAACTTTGACCATCTGGAAGATTCAAGGCAATATTGCATTGTATCACATAACCACTTCCACTTTATGTACTTTGAGAACTGAAACTTGAAGTTGTGCTCTTTGGATTAATACTCGGGTATGAAGAGAAACCACTACTGCTTTTAGGACTTTGATCAACATTTTCAGTTGAATCTCCCGTACTAAATGCAGTTTGTATCTTTGGGCTTCTTTCAATTTCTGGAACACTGCCTTTGTAGTACATTTTTACATCCTATTGACCACTCGAACTATTCATCCTTGCGATCTTTTGCTGTTCCAAATCCTGACTTTCAATTTTCTCAATGAACTGAGAAATCGTTAATCCATCATAAACCCCGGTATTTTTCAGAATCATCAAGTAAGTTCCCCACTCTTTCTGCGGTAAAGCGTCCGCTAACTTGTCTACCCACTCATCAGGATCTTTGGTTATACCAATCATCGACATAGATCGTACTAAATGGCAGTAACGTTCAATCAGCTTCTTCGTGTTTTCTCCCGGTAAACTACTGTACAGATCAAACTCTTTCTTGAGCAACGCCTTCTTGCTCTTAATCATGTTCTCACTCCCCTCAAACTTAACACGTAGAGCATCCCAGATTGACTTTGAAGTTTTATCATGCTGAAGCAGAATGAAAATGTCTTCTTTGATTGCCTGCTGTAATAAACTAATCATCATCTTTTCAGCACGATACATATCTCGTTCTTGATCACTAAATTCAGAAATTGTTTTCACAACTTGCAAATCAGTACGAGGTAAAACATATTTCTTCAGAATACACTCCCATGACCTAAGATGATTTGCCTGAACCCAGTTTTCGAATCTGTCTTTCCAGCCGTAGTACTCTTCAATACTCATTAGTTTCGGGGGCTTTTGTAACGTTCCGGTCTCATTTTCCAAATTCATATTATGAGCAATAGAAGCTGGAGTATTCGGAGATGAAGCGAACGCGTTGTAGAACTCTTCACTCATGATGACGTATCACGTGTTTCAAAAACAGTAGCTTTCGAGCGGAATTAACCAAGATGCAATTTCGAACGAAATAGCAAACAACCTTTGGAGCGAAATCACTAAATGATGTTTGGAGCGAAATCACTACAAACAGTCTAGAGCGAAAATACAATGCACACAGGAGCGGAATCAGAAGTTTTGTAATTTGAAGCGAAATCAGAAAATTCTCTAGAGCGAAATCACTGATTAGTTACCCTGGAGCGGAATAAAAAAAAAACTTTGAAGCGGAATCTCTGGCTTGTTAACTTGGAGCGGAATCACAACCAAATTTTGGAGCGGAATCAACAGTTTGACAGCCAGGAGCGGAATCAACAACAAGTTTTGGAGCGAAATCAGACAACATCCGTACGAGCGGAATCAGTTCGGGAGTCCATTTTGTCCATTTTTACTATGAATTTTAGTCTCAAACTTTCAAGGCTTTGTTAATAGTCAATTATACACAGTCTGTGAAAATTTGAACCAATTTTGACCGTTAAATCTCGTTCTGATGAAGAAAGAAGGTGTAGAAATAAGAAGTTTCGATGAAATCCAGCTAATCTCTGCAGAACTCCTCCTCCTGAGCTCTGATACCAATTGTAGGATCATGTACGAACCCGAAAGAGTCGTTCAGAGGAGTTTTACTTCGTTTCAGAGGCGGAAACTAAGAAACAAAGGTAGAAACAGCTAAATCTTCACTTTAACTACTGATTGTATTGATTAGACGTTGTTTACAATCAAATTTCACACCGGTAGCACTTCGGTATGGAATACAAGGACTGGATATTGATTTCGCTCATAGTGACACTATATATAGGCCTTTGATTCCACTCAGAATGACATAAGACCTGTTGGAGCGAAATTAGAACTTGGTGATTCCGCTCGAAAGTGTCTTCATGTCATTTCGGGCGGAATTAACCTCTAGGAGCGAAATCAGCTTGATAAACACATAAACTATCCTATTTTCTCGATCTACGTGCCCTGATCTACACAATATAGTCTAAGACTCGATACAAGACGAAGTTGACAGATGCATGCACTAACAGCCTTTCTAGTGTTTTGACGGTATTTTCAAAACCTCTTTTGTTTTTCAACCTCACTTGTTTCTCTTGTTTCTCTTATTTCCTTGTTAGACAATGCCTCCTCGACATGAAGCACAATCTTTCACTATTGAAGAAATCGCAGCCTTGGTCTCTCAGCAAGTGGCTGCTATGCTTCCAGGCGTTGTGACCCAAGTCCATGAGATATACAACAACCATAATAACAACAATAATGCACCGTGTAATTTCAAGAATTTCAATACTGCGAAGCCGCTTAAGTTTTCTGGGTCGCAAGGAGCAACTGCGCTACTGCAGTGGTTTGAGAGTATCGAGAACACATTCAGACATGTGCAGTGTCCGAATGCGCGTAAGGTTGAATTTGCTTCGAGCGTGTTTGAGAAGCAAGCGCTTACCTGGTGGAATGGTATTATGCGTGACAGGGGTGCCGAAGTGGCGCTGGCACAAACATGGGAAGAGCTTCGGGCTCTCATGATGAAGGAGTTTTGTCCCCGTCACGAAATTCGGTCTTTGGAGCGAGAGTTTGATGATTTAAAGCAAGATGGGGCTGAACACCGTGCGTACACGGATCGTTTTGAGGAACTCAGTCTATTGTGTCCCACCATGGTTACCCCTCTGGAGAAAGCAATCGAGAGATATATCGATGGTCTACCCGATTCTATTCTGGAAATTGTGACCGGTGTTAATCCTACTACCCTTCGTCAAGCAATCGAGTTGTCTGCTACCCTGACTGAGACTCAAGTCAGGAAGGGTAAACTCACCCGCAAGGGTGATAAAAAGAAGGCGACTGATTCAGGGAAGGACAAGAAAAAGGGTAAGGGTAAGGAAGGTGAGACGTTGAAGAAATCGAGGAAGCGAAAGGGTGCTCAGAATTTTGCTGTTACAGCACAGACTGCTCAGAACCCGCAGAACCCACCGGCTCAGCCACCTGCAAAGAAAGTGTAGGACCGTATTTGACAGTCGTGTGAGTCAATCAGAGCTAGCAACTACCGAAAATGCAGCGGAAATATAAAATCGGCATGAATCAAAGTAGAAATGAGTAGAAACAGATGAAATTCACTTTAATTCGGTTTTCTCATTCAATCTTCACAAAATACACGAGCAGCAGTTCGGCTACACGGGAGAGATGAACGTACCAAATGAGAAAACAAACTAGGTATTTATAGGGGAGAAGGTTTCGCTTATAGGGCAAGTCTGTATGAGCGAAACCATAAGCTAAGGTTTCGCTTTTATGGCACATGTTCATATAAGCGAAACTTCAACATGAAAACCCAACATTTACACTTCAACCCCCTATACAATACATAATTATCACATCTAGACCCTATATATTGATCAACTAAGACTAAGACGCAGGCTTTAGACATTCGTGCACCAACAAACTCCCCCTTGGATATAGCCGCAGTCTTCAGTCTTTGTCTTCGGGTCTTCAAATTGCTCTGAATGTTTCTTCCCTTGGCTTTGGCTTTCTTCTGAGCGCATTCCTTACTATATCATTATGTTTCTTTCTTGCCTTTTCCTCTTCAGCTTGAATCTTCATAAACACTCCTTTCTTTTCTTCAAGCTTTTGACGTTCACGCTTAGCTTTTCTTTTCATCTTCTCATCCAGTGACCACCATGAAGACTTCCATTTAGTTTCAGAGTTGATGCTTTTCTGAAAACAAAGAGTAACAACTCGCTGAAACTGCATAGCCTGTTCTTTATCCTCTGGCTGATAATGAATTTTGTTTATGAAAAGACATTCGATATCCTTTGCAGAGCAATTAACAAGCCACATAGGATCATACACGTGTATTTCTCTAATTTCTCCACCAGCTCGATAAGTAATCACTGCTTAAGTAGTAATACAACTATAAACCCAGTCCACAAAGCCTTTGTAAAACTCTTGTTCCATCGGTGGCACTGGTATAGTTTTCATCGTTCTAGGATTTTTCACATTCAGTATCATCTCTTCAACTCCCGTTTCTGGATTAACTCTACTAACTTTCTTCGGACGATGTGGCTTCCAGTGTCTGAAATCTCTCAAAGCCTCAAACTTTATAAATCCCCACATGCCGACATCATTTTTCCTAACAGAATAACCCAAAGTTCTGACTTTTGATAACTCATCCATATCCCACCATGGAAGTGACATAATATCATATAACTTTTCAAAATATTGCACACCACATTCTCTTCTTATCGCATACGCATTAATCTGTGGCAAAAAACCCCAGCTGATAATATCACCGAGAGATACGCTTCTATCACATTGATAATACTTTAGTGGCCTTTTAAATTTTCTCTCGTGACTAACTCTGAACCATTTCTTTCGTTCTTCCTTTGCCATATCTTTTTGAGTTCCATCAAAGTTCACATCTTTCAAAATCTCAGAAACTTTTCTTCGTAATTCATCACGATTCTCTTCCGTAAAGAATTCCATCAACGTTGGTAACTAAGAAGTATCTTCACTGACACTTTCATCATCTGTCCAGTCTTCAACTTCAACTCTATCATACAAATCAGCCTCTTCAACATATCAATACTCATATTCAGGCTGCTGATTAATATCAAAAGCATTCAACTCTTTTTCAAACTCAGCATTCATTTCTTCCTCAAAATCGAATTTGAAATTAGGATTTTCCTTGCGAGTCATTTCCTTAATTGTTTCCAACGTGTAAGTATGGAAATGATCTCCTTCTTCACGATAAGTATCTAGTCTCAAAATTAACTCAGCATCTTGTTGAACATTTTGTGTATCACTAGACTCCCTCTTTCCATCTGCTTCCCTTGATTCTTCATTTACTGAATCGTTCATCAAATCATCAACATTCTGTTCAGAAGAAGCCTCAGTAACTTTCAACCCTGTACCACCCTGAGCATCATCGTCATCATCGTCTTTACCAGATCCATGACTGCTCGCAGAAAATACTTTCTCATCTTTATCATCTTTCTTTTCTTCCTCCTCTTCTTCATCATCTTCATCACTACTGACACCCATTAATTCTTCAAAAGGTGTATAATCCTCAAAAAGACCACAAACAGTAGAGATAGGCTCGGGATTTTCAACAACCATAGCAGGAACAATCGATCTTTCTGTCACAGCAGAACTTCCTTCCACGCCTTTTACTTTCATTTGCTTATTAATCTCTGCTTGAGATTGTGCTCTAAGCTCTTCAAGTTGCAGCTCTTCAAACCTTTGCTCTACAAACGTACCGAGCATACTTTCAACTACTTTATTCAGCATATAGAATTCATGATCTCTGAACGCTTTGGCTGCTTTAAGCTCTTTGTTCATTAACTTGAAGTATACATTCTGTTCATCACGTCGAACTTTCTCTTTTCAAGCTCCGCAACTCTTACTTTCAAAATGTCAATCTCTGACTGATCAGAATCAATCTTTTTCACCAACTCTTTGTTATCATTCTCCAACCTCTTTACTCTCATTTCAAGAATTTTTTCATGGTCTGCTACTCTCTTGCTTTCAGCCGCACCCATTTTGCTCTCATTCAGAACTTCATCCATCTTCTTCTCTAATCTTTTCACCTGTTCATCATTAATAAAGCCAAAATCTCCAACACCAATATCTTCAAGATTATCTGTAGGAGTAAGAAGACCCTTGTGACCAGAAGAACCAGGAGTTAGTTGTATTTGTGTGCGAGGTGGTGTTTGGAAAAGTTCTTGTGATATGAATAAAGTTTGTTGTGGAGGTGGTGAGAGATGTAATGGTGAAAGATGTCTGGGTGGAGTTGGTTGTTTAGGTGGTGAAGATTGTTGTGGTGGAGTAGGTTGTCGAGGTGGTGATTGGATTGGAGATTATGGTGGTGTTGGTTCATGTGGTGGTGTAGGTGGTTTCTTGGTTTCTTTTGTTGGTTTCTTCTTTAGTATAATCTTTGGCATTTTGATCTTCGGTGTGACTTTAAGAATCTTTGGAGATACGACTTTCTTTCGTGCTCCACCTCTCTTTTTACCACTAGGAGGAGATTGTGACTCGGAGACATGATCTGGAGAAGGAACATAAGCATCATCATCGTCCTTTTCCTATCTCTTTCTCTTCCTTAATAACTTCTCTTGTTATGTTGCTTCCTGAATTTTTCGTAAACGTTCAGTTTCATCAACTTCCTCTTCTGAAGAACTAGAGGAGCTTGTAGTGTCTTTATTCACATCATCTCCTTCAACATCATCAATAACCTTTTCTTTCCCTTTCTGAACTTCAACATTTACAACTTTATCAACATCAGCAACCACTGGTGGCCCTGTCTCTAAGACATCAGTATCAAACAAATCATCAACATTAAATGGATCCTCTTCCGTAGCTACCACTTGTTCCTTTTCCGCAGTGACCACTGGATTATCTTCTTCCGGCTCATCAATCAACGATGTTTTAGCAGCCTTCTTTTGCTTCTTCTTTGGTTGTGAAGAAGATTCCTCAACATTTTGAACAATAGGAGTGGCCTTTCTGCGTCGTCTCCCGGTTTCTTTCACATACCATTCATTCTTAGTGTTTTTGAAGTCTTCAAGAATTTTCAACTCTTCAGCATACGCTGCCTCTTTCATTTCAGCTTCATTTCTCCAATTCTGATGATCAACTGGATCGGGATCAACGTAATTTGCATCTTTTACGAAACGGAAGAATTCAGCAACAACTTTTGGTTCAGGGTGGTTCTGATGATATCTCACAAGCTGTTGAATTGTAACTTCGTTCATGTGGGATTGCACCAATAAATCATCTTTTATATTTCTGTCAATTTCAGGATAAGCGTGATCAATCAACATTTGCACAAACCTCGGATATGTCAAGGTCTTTCTCTTTGACGTAATGTTCTCTGCCATGTAATGAAACACGATATGCGAAAAGTTGTATTTCTTTTTTAGCACTAATGCAGTGACCATGTTCATTTGATAGTCACACATCGCATCATACCCTCCTTTTGTGTGACTTAAAGACATCAATACACAATGAATCAGGAACTTGTATGGCTTTATAAACTTTGACTTCAGATAACTTCCAGCATTCAAAGCTCCCTGATATCCCATTCTTAACATGCATCCTTTCACCATTCGTTCTGGAAATCTTATTGGCGAATCTGCCTCATCAGGAAAGTTAATAACTTTACGAATAAGATCTTCGGTGACTAAAATCTTCTCCATCTTGCCATGCACTTCAACAATTGAAGATATAACTTTGTTCTGATCATCATAGCTGGCATTTTTCCAGAAACGGTCTATGTGAGATCTGTACAGTGGTCGTTGATCAGTTAATGCCTTCTGAATGGGAATACGACTCATGAATTCCAATATATCGCTGAACTTGACCAATTCTGGATATTTCTGAATATCCAAATCACAACAGTTGTTGTGAAGAGGATCAAAAACAACAATAGAACCCTGCACATCACAATCATACACACTTAATCAGAATTATTTAGAAGTTTTACAAGTGAAATCACACTAAGCACAATAAGCGAAATCACAAGTCTGCACTTATGAGCGGAACCACAAAATGCCCTTATGATCGGAACCTTTAATGTACACAAAAGCGGAACATCATGATATACAGATGAGCGGAACTACAGAAAGTACAAATGAGCGGAATCATCATCAGACATTCAAAGTTCATCAAATCCCAAAATTGAACCTACTAATCTGTTAAACTGTTAATTCCGACACTTGGGGTTTGTTTTGATTTCACTTTTGATCTATTAAACCTTCTATATCTAAACCTGCAATACTCAGACATTGACAAACATCAACAAACAACAGATTTGAAACAATCAACACACACTATCATGATCTACTCACTCAGACGACAACACAAGTTTAATTTGAAGTTCAGATTTAACTGTTAAAGGCCTAAAACTATGTTTCGTTCAACAGTTCTTGCCGACAGTTCAAAAATAGCATGATACGAATCAAATTAAGCCTCAAACTACCTTGCCCATGATTGGTTATTATAATAATCAACAAGATCTGTGAAAAATTGGGCAGCACTTCGCCTGTAAATGGAGGATTTAGGGTTTCACTTCTTAGTCGCCGGAGAAGATGATCGTATGAGCGAAAGGGTAAGAGTGACGAATAAGCGAAACCTGCTGACTTATATAGTTGGTATGGTTTCGCTCTTGTGACCAATGACATAAAAGCGAAACCACATTGGCATACAAGCAAAACCTCACAATAAGCAGCCATATGAGCGAAACCATGTTGTGATTTTCAAAAATTTAACTTTTTAACATTTTTCAGATTAACCACCGACACACCCAGTTGACCAAGTCCAAGTCAATGACCTTGGTCAACTGCTTGGCCCACCAAGTCCAAGTTAATGGCCTTGGGTGACCTAATTATGAAGTACACAGTCATTTTATTCTGAAAATAGTTCAAGTGAATGAACTTTTGAATGTTTTGAACTTTCAAACACTTTTTAACCATCCAACACTGTACCAATCATTGTTCTGCATCACCAGCGTACCCAAACCTCATCATACACTGACATGATCTGCACTAAGCTTTGATCGTCCGATTCCCAATGTCAGTTGTCGAAAATAAAAGAGAAACAAAAATCTTTTTGGATTTTTAACTGAATAAACTGAAACTGTACACACAATCTTTTTGTGAGCGTGTTAGGGGATCATATCAGCTGCCGACGAGATACAAGTACCGTTAAGCTTGATTACATTTTCAATATTAAACAGTTTGCATTGATTGTCGATATACTGATCCATTTTAAATTTTCACACATTTCTCAATCTGTTCAGGATACAGGATTAATGTTTTAAGACTTAAACTTTTATATATGTCCCACCTCAGAATATACTCCCGTATCCAGATCCCAATATTCAGTCTTACAGGTGAGTTTTAAACATAAATGATATCTGTAAGGGGTTAATAAATTATGAAGAATCATGAGAGCTCATGCCAGAACTACCGTTCAGCAGAGAGATCATGACTCGACTTTTGGGTGTGTCCCCTTTAGAGGATCTTTTTTACAACAGCATTGCTAAGCAATTTTATTGTCTTATCATATATGCTGAGGGTGATGCTATGTTTCAAGCATTTGCGGAAAGTATTATTCGAGGACTAGGTCAGAACCACCGTTCAGCAGAAGTCCTGGAATAATACCCCAGATATCACTGAGTAAACAAACCTAGTATATCAGAAAAAGGAATCTTTCAAACAAGATTTTGGGGGTTACCCATATATCCGTGAGATGTTCCCCACACAAAAGCAAGTAAAATTTATGTTTATATCCCGAACAAATTTACTGAATGTGTAAAAACCTATCGGCACATCATCTACAAGACTGCTTAACACATTTATCATTACATTTCTTTAGCGTACTGCACCTATCTAGCTGATGTACTATCATTTCCCCTTTTATACACAAACTCATTTTTACTTTTTCAAATGTTTTTGGTTTTTGTAGTGGGTGATGCTATGTTTCAAGCATTTGCGGAAAGTATTATTCGAGGACTAGGTCAGAACCACCATTCAGCAGAAGTCCCGGAATAATACCCCAGATATCACTGAGTAAACAAACCTAGTATATCAGAAAAAGGAATCTTTCAAACAAGATTTCGGGGGTTACCCATATATCCGAGAGATGTTCCCCACACAAAAGCAAGTAAAATTTATGTTTATATCCCGAACAAATTTACTGAATGTGTAAAAACCTATCGACACATCATCTACAAGACTGCTTAACACATTTATCATTACATTTCTTTAGCGTACTGCACCTATCTAGCTGATGTACTATCATTTCCCCTTTTATACACAAACTCATTTTTACTTTTTCAAATGTTTTTGGTTTTTGTAGTTTTTATCATGTTTTTGTATTTTTCTGCAAACTTTCTCCCCCTAAAAAGAAAAACATATTTTTGTGTTTTTGTTTTTATCGAAAAGCAGAAAACAAACTGTACAAACAAATTTGACAACACGACATGGTTCACGTCAGATCGCCGCCCAACTCGGCTTCACATTCAATAACCCTCCCAGATTGCAGATTTTTCATCCCGTTCAATTTCAAAAGATAATAAAATCTCTTTTTGTCAAATGGTTTAGTATAAAAATCCGCTTTCTGATCATCGGTGTGCAAGTGTTCAATCCGAATTAACTTTTTCTCGTGACAATCACGAATAAAATGGTGACGGATCTCAATGTGTTTCGTTTTTGAATGGTGAACCGGATTTTTAGTGATGTTAATAGCTGCTTCATTGTCCACGTAGATAGGAGTATCTAAGAACTGCAAACCGAAGTCTCGAATCTGCTGTTGGATCCAAAGGATCTGCGAGCAACAGCTGGAGGCTGAAACGTATTCAGCCTCGCATGTAGAGAGCGCTACTGCGGTTTGTTTCTTACACTGCCAGGTGACGAGTCGAGTTCCGAAGAACTGACACCCAGCAGTGGTGGACTTTGCGTTTTGCTTGCTCCCAAAATCAGAATCAGCAAAACCAGATAAAGTAAAGTCACCCGATCGAGGATACCACAAGCCGATGCTTGGGCAGCCTTTCAAATACCGTAAAATACGTTTCACTATGGTCAGGTGTGACTGCTTTGGATTTGACTGATATCTGGCACAGAGACACGTCGGGTACATGATGTCTGGACGGGAAGCCGTGAGATACATCAGAGATCCAATGATTGATCGGTACAATGTCTCGTCCGTCTTCACACCATTCTCGTCTGGACAAATTCCATGATTCTGCGCGAGGGGGGTGGATGCAGGACTGCAATCTGTCATATCAAACTTGTCTAGCACATCCTTCACATACTTCGTTTGGTGAATGAAGATTCCATCGGGCATTTGCTCTACCTGCAGCCCGAGAAAGAACTTCATCTCCCCCATTGAACTCATCTCGAACTTCTTCTTCATTACCCTCTCAAATTCTTTGCATAGGTCGTCGTTGGTGGATCCAAAAATGATATCGTCAACATATATCTGCACAATCAACAAGTGGCCTGCCTCTTCTTTGGTGAACAAAGTGCTGTCTACTGTTCCTCTTGTGAACCCGTTGTCCAGCAAGTATGTCGAAAGCGTCTCGTACCAGGCTCTCGGGGCCTAGTGAAGTCCGTACAACGCTTTGTCCAGTAGATACACCTTGTTTTTGTGCAGTGGGTCTGTGAACCCCGGCGGTTGCCCCACATACACTTCTTCTCTGATAGTTCCACAAAGGAAGGCAGATTTGACGTCAAGTTGATATACTTTAAAATCTTTCCATGACGCGAAGGCTAGAAAAATCCGAATTGCCTCAAGTCTGGCAACCGGCGCGTAAACTTCATCATAATCTATTCCTTCCTGTTGACTGAAACCTTGAACCACAAGTCGAGCTTTGTTTCTCACCACAACACCTCTGTCATCACGCTTACACTTAAAAACCCATTTCGTCTGGATTAGCTTTTGATTCTTAGGCAGATCAACAAGTCTCCAGACGCCCAGTTTTTCGAACTGTTGCAGCTCCTCCTGCATTGCATTCACCCAGCTATCCTCGGTTAATGCCTCTTTGTAGGTTCTGGGCTCTATCTGCGAAATAAAACATTTTAATGAGACTTCTTTCTGCATATCAGCAATAGATGAATAGAAACATGTAAGAGCTCGGTCTATTTGATGTCGGGTTTTAACACCACTTTGCAGGTCACCAATAATCTGTTCTGAGGGATGATAAGACAACGTCCGTGGCATAGCATTGTCAGGCACATTCACTTCCGATTCCAAACTTGATATGTCAAGATCAATGGTTTGATCCTCAGCTTCCGTTGGATCCTCGTCAAAAGTCAGAGCGGGTTCCGCTTCTGAGTCGTCAGATTCATCAAACGATGAAACTGGTTCCTCTGGTGGTTCGTGAGCTGTTCCACTTGGTCCTGCTTCATCATCGTGAGTACCCATGGTGGGTTGAGAAACTTCTAGCGGTCTAGATACTTGCTCCTGTGACACATTTTGCTGATACAGGTACATAAGAGCTAGTTCCTCCTCACTCGGCTCGACCGGCAGATGAAACGACTCCCAGAGCTTATCGTAGTCGAACAGGAATCTTTGTCCGGGAAGTTGTGGTGATGCAGTGTGCTTCTGATAATCCACGTGTTGGACTTGAATCACCTTACCCAGGCATGGTACGAACACCCTCTTGAGTGGGCTAGCGTAACCTACAAAGAAACCCTCATTAGATTTAGCGCCAAATTTACCGTTTTCATCAATAAAAGTACAAGGAGACCCGAATGGCTCCAAAAACTCAAGATTCGGCTTATAACGGTGCAACAGCTCAAAGCAAGTCTTTTTATACTTCTTGACAGTGAGAACTCTATTCAATGTGTAACAGGCTGCTGATACTGCTTCACTCCAGAAAAAAATTGGTAGCTTGGAATCGGCTAACATTGTACGGGCTGTTTCTGTCAGGGTCCGATTCTTTCGTTCAGCAACGCTGTTTTGCTGTGGTGTGTACGGCGCACTGAATTCATGAAGAATTCCCTTCTCGTTGCAAAACTCGTACATCTTGTTGTTCTTGAATTCCGTTCCATTGTCGCTCCGAATCCTCCGGATTGGCAGTTTATACACCGTTTCCATCTTCTTGAACAGCACCATCAAAGATTCAAAAGTTTGATCTTTTCGTTCCAAGCACACTACCCAAGAAAATCTCGTAAAGTCATCAGTCACCACCAAGCAATATAAATCTTCGCTAATGCTTTTTACGTTGACAGGCCCGAAGAGATCCATGTGCAATCTCTCAAGAGGTAACCTGATCGTGTTCATGATCTTCAAAGGGTGTGACTTCTGAGTCTGCTTTCCTTTCTTACACGCTACACAATCATCATTTAAGTGAAAATTCTTTAGATTAACACCATCAACCAAATCATTGTGTACTAAAAAGTTCATTTTGCGAACATGAATGTGGCCTATCTTTCAATGCCACATAATCGAATCCTTTTTTGTCGCTTTAGTTTTTGACACAAAACACTGTTTCTGATGGGATGTTGGCGTTGCGACTCTCATATCTAGATAATAAAGATCGTTCTCCCACGGAGCCCGCAACAGCACCATCTCATCAGGGATTTTAAACCCTGGTTTCAAAACCACACATTCAGTTTTTGTAAAATGTACACTAAACTCTTTATCACAGATTTATGAAATACTGAGTAAATTGTTTGTTAACTCTACTATGTAGTTCACTTTGTCGAATGAAATCACGCCATTTGAAAGCGTTCCTTGACCAACAATCCTTCCACCTTGGTTCCCGGCAAATCCAACATAGCTTCCATTTATGGATTTGACATCAAATAGCAAAGCAAGCATCCCAATCATATGCCTTGAAGCTCCACTATCCATAATCCACTTTGACAGTATCGACTTGGGCAGCCCCTGCAAATATCATATCAAATTATTCAAACAATGAACTCCATGACTTTTTAACTGCTGAAACACTCCCAAACACAACATCACACTTCTCATCAGTCTTAGGAAAGTTAAACATGACATTTGGAACATCAGTTTTAGCTTTTGGTTTTACTTCATTTTTGATCGGGGGAAACTCTGCAAGAAATTTATCGAGTTCAATGTCACACCCCGACCGCGTAAAACAACAAATCGCGGCGGAAACATCGGGGCGTGTTGCGACAGAATTAATTGTTTCATAACCATGGCACACAAAGTGTATTTTATTTATAAACAAAGGTGTTACATTGTTTCAAACAGGAAATTAAAGAGTTCAGAACATAATTAAACATAGTCTAGTTTCTTTTAAAGTCTCTAAGGCACTGGTCCGCCCTAGTATCATGATCAACATCCTATGGAAAAGCACCTGAAAACACATGTGAAAATAGGTACGTCAGCATAAAAATGCCTGTGAGATACATAGGTTTTGTGAAAATAAGATTCATGACTTTTGTTTGAGAAAATGTTTAGTCATGAACCTTGTTATTTGCTTTGTCTTGTAAATCTTTTGAAAACAATAAGATCAGATGATATGTATAAGTAATTGTCAGGTTAAATAAATGACCATGTAAAAATGTGTTTGTATAAGATAAGTTGTTTGTAAATCAATGTCTTGTGAAAAGTATGTTATTTGTATAAAATGTTCTATGTCTCAATATTGAAATGATTCAAATAACGTTACGACATATAATACCATACAAACACTTATATATAGGAAGTACCAGCGGCGTATCCACCATGCTTGTATCATATTACACACGCATCGTTACTTAATCACTTAATCAAACCAAACCAAACAATGTAAGAAGTCTATGTTTAAATCAATTGTCAAATGTATTGGGTAATATGTCAAAGTGTTCATGTCAAGATGTAAATCATGTCAAAATGTCTATGTCAAATATCCATGTCAAATGTCTATGTCAAATATCCATGTCAAACGTCTATGTCAAGATGTCATGTATGGCAAGTGAAATGTCTCAACTAAACCATATGCACAAAAACAAAGTATTGAAGTAAAACTTGGTTTAAATCAACGCTATGTTTTGTGTAAATGCATGCAACTATTTAATATGAACATCTATGCGGTATTGTGAAAATGCATACATCCAAGCCTTGCGACTGTGGTGATAAACCCTTTAAACAAATTAAAGGTCTATCTGTCTTATATCAACGAATTCGGTCATTCCTTTCTGTCCCCTTTCCCTGGGATGTCCGGAACGGGAGTTGTCAATTCCTATGGTACCACTACCTACTAACGAACGGCGTAGCTAATGTTAATGAATGTATTGTCCCATGTAAACAAACCAAATGTCATACCATAATGTAAACATGTGAAGACAATGCACTAAGTATGTAATCAAATGAACATACATAGCGTGAAATGTCATGTAAAACGATGTACTAAGTAATGCACACAATGGGCACACCTAGCAGGAAATGTCATGTAAAACAATGTACTAAGTAATGCACACAATGGGCACACCTAGCAGGAAATGTCATGTAAAACAATGTACTAAGTAATGCACACAATGGGCACACCTAGCATAAGATGAAATGAAATCATGTACTATAATGTACTAACGAACATAGCATGTATATGATGTGAACACAGGAAAGCATGAAAGTAACAAGTAGGCACATGTGTTCCACCCCAAAACAGTTTGGAAAACAGTAAAAGAGGGGTCTATGTACTCACTTGAGATTGCTCAGTTGTATAAAGATAACCACCAAGTAATGCTATAGATCTCGGAATCAAACGGCACCTAATATAGGTAACTATGTTAATAAACCGGACCTATCTCGGAAGACTGGGTAGCATTAGGGTTTGTAAACCAAATGAGTGTCGGAACTCACGTGATATGGTTTAACAAAGCCTACATGCTAAATGAAACTTAACATAATTGTTTACGACCCATTATGATCCGTTTAGGTAGCTTATGCTACTTTAACGCATCGTGCGCGTGAAACGCGTTCGGACCGCCTAACTAGTCCTATGACAAGTATTATATGCCTAAACATGTTACATAATCAATTACGTGACAAAAGTTTAGGTTACATATGCTAAATTACCAATTATGTATGAAAAGGGTATTCTGGTAATTTACCTAAGGCATATAAACTACCTATCATACAACTACTTAAACGTCGTGACCATAAGGTATAACCTCGGAAGGTTATTCCCTACACTATGGTCACCTAATGTATTTGGTCGGATCCTAATGATCGACCAAACTGGGTCGGGTTCGAAGGTATAGGCGATTTATTAGATCGCCTACCCTACGACCCTAGACAACGTGGTAATCAGTAGGCATAGTCCCAAGGGACTATGACCATCGTGATTACAATCACGTTGCGAAGTTCAAACGAACTTCGCATTGACCATTACTGGTCAACGCTGAAAGTCAAACAAAGTTTGACTTTCTGACTCGAAAAGCAGTAAAAATAAGGAAAAGAACGAAAGAATACTTACGAAGGGTCCCCGAATGCTAATCTAGATCAGTATAGTTCAGGTATGAAACAAGGTTTCAACTTAGAACACAACTAATAAGATTCTAGTGCCTTAAAACAATGAAAGGCATGGGGTATATATAGTTTTCGGGTAACCGTTAGGATCGTTTATTGAATAACGTGATCGAATCTCGTGCGTACACTTGTCGGAATGTTATGGTGCCACAAATGCTCCTTATCTTAGTGACACATCAACTTAAAACATGTGGTTAAGAATCAATTAGTTGCAACTTGTAATTAGAAACATTGAATCTGCCCAGATAGTCAGTCGCGTAGCGCGACGGATAAGCCCTATGGGCTCGCGCTACGCTAGCACTCATCCTGAATCAGAAAGTTTCAATTCTGGCAGCAATGGTCCCTGCACGTGTTTAAGGCCTTTTTCGATGCGTTTGAACCCCGTTAACCTCATTTCAAGGCTCTAAAATGAAGTTAAAGTATAGGGAACTCAAAACATACTCAAAAATATGCCGGATGATGGTCCGTTTGGTCGTACGAACGCGATGTTCGCTTAATTACGACGGAATGCGCATAAGCGCGAAAAACGATCCAAATGACGCGACGAATGGATTTTTCTTAAGGAGAACACTAAAATATAATGTAGTCATGCTTACATAAATTTTTGGATGTCCAGATGTATTCAGAACGTAAGTTATGCGCGAAAATGCAAACTTGTGCACTTTTTGACACTTTTAGTCCCTGAATGTTCCAAAAGTTTATTTTAGCACACCAAACCCCTCAAAGCCGATTTCTAAGCTATGTAAAGGATATTTAAGGTGTGTTTAACTTATGGTCATGTTCCGGAATGTTCGTTACAGTTCAAATTGACATACTTTCGCAGTTTGTCATATTTAGTCCCTGTAAGCGAATTAACTTATTTTTGCCATACCAAAGCCTTCAAAACTTATTTCTAAGTTATGTAAAGGTTATTTAAGGTATGTTGAGTATATGTTGATGTTCCGGAGTATTTCTCGCATTAAACTGAGTACGTTTACGCACTAGTTTGCGTATAACTATCCAGAAAGCGATGTAGAGTTTGAAATTACATAAAAGTCAAAACATGAAAAATGTATAACATAACAAAACAAACATTGGGATCAAATAACATTGTTTTATTGATAACAGAACTGTTCATAGTGATTACAAGCATAGTTGTTACAGTCTCCCCTACTTGTGGAAATTTCGTCCCGAAATTTATTTAGAGGAAACTCGTGGAAAAAGATGTGGATATTTCGCTTTCATTTGATCTTCGCGTTCCCAAGTAAACTCGGGTCCACGTTTAGCTTCCCAGCGAACTTTGACCAAAGGAATGCGCTTGCGTTTAAGCCACTTGACTTCACGTTCCATGATTTCCACTGGTTTCTCAACAAATTTCAGTGTTTTGCCAACACGAATTTCGTCAAGCGGTATGGAGTAGTTCTCATCAGCTGTACACTTCTTGAGATTTGATATGTGAAAAGTTGGATGAACATTTCCAAGTTCAGGAGGTAACTCAAGTTTGTAGGCTACCTTTCCGATTCTTTCGACGATCTTGAATGGTCCAACGTATCTAGGTGCAAGTTTTCCTTTCTTTCCAAATCTGATCACACCTTTCCAAGGTGAGACCTTAAGTAATACTCGATCACCGACTTGAAATTCCAAGGCTTTGCGTTTTGGGTCCGCGTAAATCTTCTGACGGCTTCTAGCTGCCTGAAGGTTATCACGAACTTTCTTGACCTTGTCAGTTGTCTCTAAAATGAGGGCAGGTCCAGTAAGTTGAGCCTCGCCAATCTCATTCCAGCAGACTGGTGAACGACATTTTCGACCATAGAGAGCTTCGAAAGGAGCCATTTTGATGCTAGTGTGATAACTGTTGTTGTAGGAGAATTCAATCAATTTAAGATGTGAATCCCAGCTACCACCAAAATCGATCACACAAGCTCTAAGCATATCCTCCAGAGTCTGGATTGTTCTCTCAGATTGACCATCCGTTTGCGGATGATAAGCTGTGCTCAGATTAAGTTGGGTCCCCATGGCAGATTGCATGGTTCTCCAAAAATGAGAAGTGAAACGAGCATCTCTGTCAGAAATGATGTTCAAAGGAACACCATGTCGAGCCACAATTTCATCTACATAGATTTGAGCAAGTCTGTCAGCAGGAAAATCCTCACGGATTGGCAAGAAATGTGCTGACTTTGTAAGACGATCAACGACTACCCAGATGGCATCATGACCTTTCTTTGTGCGCGGGAGTTTAGTAATAAGATCCATAGTAATGTTTTCCCATTTCCAAACTGGGATCTCTGGTTGCTCCAATAAACCAGAAGGACGCTGATGTTCAGCCTTAACCTTAAGACAAGTAAGGCATTTGGATACGTATAAGGCAATGTCTTTCTTCATACCAGGCCACCAATAGTGAGTACGAAGGTCCTTATACATTTTATCTGAGCCCGGATGAATGGAATAACGAGACTTATGGGCTTCATCCATAAGCAAGGTACGAATATCATCCTGGCTTGGGACCAACAAACGGTCCATGAAGTAATATGATCCATTGTCCTTCAGTTCAAGAGCAGGTGTTATGTGGTAAGGAAATTCTTTATCCATCAAACCTTGTGAAACACAAGATTGTTGAGCTTGAGAAATGCGTGCTTGAATATCGGATCGAGCTTGAATAACAGATTGAACACGTACACAATGAAGCTTAGTACGTTCCTTACGACTCAATGCATCAGCTACGACATTCGCCTTACCAGGATGGTAGTGAATTTCGCAGTCATAGTCGTTTAAAAGCTCAACCCAACGTCGTTGTCTCATGTTGAGTTCTTTCTGGTTGAAGATATGCTGAAGACTTTTGTGGTCAGTGAAAACCACACATTTTGTACCGTACAAATAGTGTCTCCAGATCTTTAGAGCAAAGACTACTGCACCCAACTCAAGATCATGAGTGGTGTAGTTCTTCTCATGTATCTTCAATTGTCTTGATGCATAGGCTATGACTTTGTTCCTTTGCATAAGAACACAGCCAAGACCCAATTTCGATGCATCACAATACACAACAAAATCATCATCACCCTCAGGCAATGATAGAACAGGCGCATCGCAAAGCTTTTGCTTCAGGTGTTGAAAAGCTTCCTCTTGTTTGAATCCCCAGTAAAAGGGCATTTTCTTCTGAGTTAGAGCAGTTAGAGGAACTGCAATCTTTGAGAAGTTTTCTATGAAGCGGCGATAATAACCCGCTAGACCAAGAAATGAACGAACTTCAGTAGGAGTAGTAGGCGTATCCCAATCCTTAATCGCACTGATCTTGGAGGGATCTACATGAACACCTCGTTCGTTGATAATGTGCCCCAAAAATTGAACTTCTTTAAGCCAAAATTCGCACTTGGAGAATTTGGCGAAAAGTTGCTCTTTCTTCAGGAGTTCCAGAGTAAGACGAAGATGCTGCTCGTGATCAGCTCGCGTCTTAGAGTAAATCAAGATGTCGTCAATAAAAACAATGACGAACTGATCCAAATAAGGTTTGCAGACCCTATTCATTAAGTCCATGAAAACAGCAGGAGCATTAGTCAAACCGAATGGCATGACTGTGAACTCGTAATGTCCATAACGAGTACGGAATGCTGTCTTCGGAATGTCTTCTTCTTGTACCCGAAGTTGATGATATCCAGATCGCAGATCAATCTTCGAAAAATAAGAAGCGCCTTGTAACTGATCAAAGAGATCATCGATGCGAGGTAGGGGATATCGATTCTTGATGGTAAGCTTGTTAAGCTCACGATAATCGATACACATTCTAAAGGATCCATCCTTCTTCTTGACAAAAAGAACGGGAGCACCCCAAGGTGAAAAACTAGGACGTATAAAACCTTTGTCAGAGAGCTCCTGAAGCTGCTTAGACAACTCTTGCATCTCAGACGGTGCAAGACGATATGGAGCTCTGGCAATGGGATTTGCACCAGGTACGAGATCAATGCGGAACTCGACTTGGCGTGCTGGAGGTAGACCAGGTAAGTCTTCAGGGAATACTTCAGAATAATCCCGTACGACAGGAATATCTGAAATAGACTTACCCTTGCCTTTATCTTCTGTAACATGTGCTAAGAAAGCCACATAGTTCTTCTGCAGATACTTCCGAGCTTTAAAACAAGACATGAGTTTGAGACCACCGGTAGGCTTCTCACCTTGAACCTGCAGGATCTTGCCTGTCGAAAGCGGCACACGAACAATCTTCTTAGAACAAACTATCTCTGCGTGATGCTTGGATAACCAATCCATTCCCACAATAACGTCGAAGCTTCCAAGTTGCATAGGCGCGAGGTCAATAGGAAAAAGATGGTCGTTAAGATTCAACTGGCAGTTGTGAAGAACAGAATCAAGAACAATGGGTTCACCACTAGCAACTTCTACTGTCAAATATTTGCCTAGTTTCGTTCTAGACACTCGAAGCATTTGCTCAAAAGATAAAGACACGAAACTCTTATCGGCACCGGAATCGAAAAGAACAGATGCAGGCTGATTATTAATAAAGAACGTACCGTTCACCACATTATCGTCAGCCTGTGCCTCTTGGGCATTCATGTTAAAAACTCGGCCTCGAGCCGGAGCCGGATTCTGGTTCTGGTTCTGGTTCGCCAGTCTTGGGCACCGATTTCTATAGTGGGTCAGATCCCCATAATTGTAACAAGCACCTGGTGGGTATTGTGGTCGTGCAGCTTGACCCTGTTGCGGAGCAGGAGGCTGAGCAACTTGTTGAGCCGGGTTCTGAACCGCGGGATTCTGAGCAGACCGACAAACATTGGCGAGATGGCCTGATTTCCCACAGTTAGTACAGAAACGGCATTGAAGTTGCGGCTGGTGGTGACTGTTGCATCTATTGCACAAAGGTGCATTCCCTGAATAGGGTTTCTTCGCTGGAGGCTGTGCAGGTTGGTTGGGAGCTACCTGGTTAGCTTGAGCAGTGATAGCAAAATTTTGGGAAGCCTTACGCTTCTTTGCCCTCTTTGAAGAACCAGAGTTCTTTCCACTCAAGTTTTGACCTTTCTTGCTATCTTCCTTGTCAGCTGACTGCTTCTTGCCCTTGTCACCCTTCCGGTGTAACTTGTTCTTCCGGATCTGCGACTCAGTCAATGTCGCAGATAACTCGATCGCCTGACGAAGTGTGGCAGGGTTACTACCAGTAAGAATGTCTTGTACCGAGTCAGGTAGGCCATCGATGTATCTCTCGATAGCCTTGTCGAGTGGGGTGACCATTGTTGGGCAAAGCAGACTCAATTCTTCAAACCGATCAGTATAAGCCCTGTGCTCACCACTATCTTGCTTCAAAACATCAAACTCTTTCTCCAACGCTCGCTGTTCATGGCGAGGACAGAATTCCCTCATCATAAGGGCTCTAAGTTCAGCCCATGTCTGTGCGAGAGCAACTTCTGCACCCCGGTCTCTCATAACCCCGTTCCACCATGTCAAAGCCCTCTTCTGAAATACACTCGAGGAGAACTCGACCTTGCGATTATCCGGACACTGCACATGGCGAAAAGTATTCTCTATACTCTCGAACCACTGAAGAAGCCCAGTCGCTCCTTCAGAACCACTAAACTTGAGTGGTTTAGCCTGGTTAAAATCCTTGTATTTGCATGGAACATTGTTGTTGTTGTTGGCTTGATTCCATTGAGCAAAGAGATTTGGAAACTGAGCAGCCATCTGCTGCGCAATAATTTCTGCCAGCTCGGCAGTAGCTATTTGGTTCTCGCGTCGAGGAGGCATTCTAAAAGAGGAAAACATGTAAAGGAACGAGTGAGATGATTGGATGAAAAGAATGAGATGAAACAAAATCAACAAAAGCAAAGATGGTGGTCATTCGTCCGTATCACAAAGCAAACAAACGACACACAGTGACTAATCAAAGTAAATGGGTCAGAAATAATGTATAATGAAGACATGCTCGCCTATAAGTGAACACTCATCCCAAGAATTCCCAGGTAAGCACAACTGGTCTCGCGTCTGGTTGAGATGTATACGAAGTGCTTGCCTAGATAGAAAACTCAGAATACAGGCATTCACCCTTCCAGTTTGCACATGTTCACATTATTTAAAACCCAAAACGTTTGACGGGATTTTTGAAAATTAGAAGGCACAAGGCCAAAAACCAAACTTGAAAAAGGGTTCAAAACCATATAACAGAGGGTTCAAAACCTTACAATTGAGGGTTCAAAACCTTGTAAAAATTTATTCAAAAACAGATGATTGTTTTTCAAAAATCGTTTCGGAAAAATTTTGGTTCCTTGTTTTGTTAATCACCTAAGGATAGGTGATGTACATGTTTTAAGATCTAAACACAAGATAGCTTGTGTTAGGTTCCTAGAAAAGTTATAGTCTAGGTCAAAGCATTACTAATAACCTAATTCCCTATAACCATTGGCTCTGATACCAACTCTTCTGTCACACCCCGACCGCGTAAAACAACAAATCGCGGCGGAAACATCGGGGCGTGTTGCGACAGAATTAATTGTTTCATAACCATGGCACACAAAGTGTATTTTATTTATAAACAAAGGTGTTACATTGTTTCAAACAGGAAATTAAAGAGTTCAGAACATAATTAAACATAGTCTAGTTTCTTTTAAAGTCTCTAAGGCACTGGTCCGCCCTAGTATCATGATCAACATCCTATGGAAAAGCACCTGAAAACACATGTGAAAATAGGTACGTCAGCATAAAAATGCCTGTGAGATACATAGGTTTTGTGAAAATAAGATTCATGACTTTTGTTTGAGAAAATGTTTAGTCATGAACCTTGTTATTTGCTTTGTCTTGTAAATCTTTTGAAAAACAATAAGATCAGATGATATGTATAAGTAATTGTCAGGTTAAATAAATGACCATGTAAAAATGTGTTTGTATAAGATAAGTTGTTTGTAAATCAATGTCTTGTGAAAAGTATGTTATTTGTATAAAATGTTCTATGTCTCAATATTGAAATGATTCAAATAACGTTACGACATATAATACCATACAAACACTTATATATAGGAAGTACCAGCGGCGTATCCACCATGCTTGTATCATATTACACACGCATCGTTACTTAATCACTTAATCAAACCAAACCAAACAATGTAAGAAGTCTATGTTTAAATCAATTGTCAAATGTATTGGGTAATATGTCAAAGTGTTCATGTTAAGATGTAAATCATGTCAAAATGTCTATGTCAAATATCCATGTCAAATGTCTATGTCAAATATCCATGTCAAACGTCTATGTCAAGATGTCATGTATGGCAAGTGAAATGTCTCAACTAAACCATATGCACAAAAACAAAGTATTGAAGTAAAACTTGGTTTAAATCAACGCTATGTTTTGTGTAAATGCATGCAACTATTTAATATGAACATCTATGCGGTATTGTGAAAATGCATACATCCAAGCCTTTCGACTGTGGTGATAAACCCTTTAAAAAAATTAAAGGTCTATCTGTCTTATATCAACGAATTCGGTCATTCCTTTCTGTCCCCTTTCCCTGGGATGTCCGGAACGGGAGTTGTCAATTCCTATGGTACCACTACCTACTAACGAACGGCGTAGCTAATGTTAATGAATGTATTGTCCCATGTAAACAAACCAAATGTCATACCATAATGTAAACATGTGAAAACAATGCACTAAGTATGTAATCAAATGAAATACATAGCGTGAAATGTCATGTAAAACGATGTACTAAGTAATGCACACAATGGGCACACCTAGCAGGAAATGTCATGTAAAACAATGTACTAAGTAATGCACACAATGGGCACACCTAGCAGGAAATGTCATGTAAAACAATGTACTAAGTAATGCACACAATGGGCACACCTAGCAGGAAATGTCATGTAAAACAATGTACTAAGTAATGCACACAATGGGCACACCTAGCATAAGATGAAATGAAATCATGTACTATAATGTACTAACGAACATAGCATGTATATGATGTGAACACAGGAAAGCATGAAAGTAACAAGTAGGCACATGTGTTCCACCCCAAAACAGTTTGGAAAATAGTAAAAGAGGGGTCTATGTACTCACTTGAGATTGCTCAGTTGTATAAAGATAACCACCAAGTAATGCTATAGATCTCGGAATCAAACGGCACCTAATATAGGTAACTATGTTAATAAACCGGACCTATCTCGGAAGGCTGGGTAGCATTAGGGTTTGTAAACCAAATGAGTGTCGGAACTCACGTGATATGGTTTAACAAAGCCTACATGCTAAATGAAACTTAACATAATTGTTTACGACCCATTATGATCCGTTTAGGTAGCTTATGCTACTTTAACGCATCGTGCGCGTGAAACGCGTTCGGACCGCCTAACTAGTCCTATGACAAGTATTATATGCCTAAACATGTTACATAATCAGTTACGTGACAAAAGTTTAGGTTACATATGCTAAATTACCAATTATGTATGAAAAGGGTATTCTGGTAATTTACCTAAGGCATATAAACTACCTATCATACAACTACTTAAACGTCGTGACCATAAGGTATAACCTCGGAAGGTTATTCCCTACACTATGGTCACCTAATGTATTTGGTCGGATCCTAATGATCGACCAAACTGGGTCGGGTTCGAAGGTATAGGGGATTTATTAGATCTTCTACCCTACGACCCTAGACAACGTGGTAATCAGTAGGCATAGTCCCAAGGGACTATGACCATCGTGATTACAATCACGTTGCGAAGTTCAAACGAACTTCGCATTGACCATTACTGGTCAACGCTGAAAGTCAAACAAAGTTTGACTTTCTGACTCGAAAAGCAGTAAAAATAAGGAAAAGAACGAAAGAATACTTACGAAGGGTCCCCGAATGCTAATCTAGATCAGTATAGTTCAGGTATGAAACAAGGTTTCAACTTAGAACACAACTAATAAGATTCTAGTGCCTTAAAACAATGAAAGGCATGGGGTATATATAGTTTTCGGGTAACCGTTAGGATCGTTTCTTGAATAACGTGATCGAATCTCGTGCGTACACTTGTCGGAATGTTATGGTGCCACAAATGCTCCTTATCTTAGTGACACATCAACTTAAAACATGTGGTTAAGAATCAATTAGTTGCAACTTGTAATTAGAAACATTGAATCTGCCCAGATAGTCAGTCGCGTAGCGCGACGGATAAGCCCTATGGGCTCGCGCTACGCTAGCACTCATCCTGAATCAGAAAGTTTCAATTTTGGCAGCAATGGTCCCTGCACGTGTTTAAGGCCTTTTTCGATGCGTTTGAACCCCGTTAACCTCATTTCAAGGCTCTAAAATGAAGTTAAAGTATAGGGAACTCAAAACATACTCAAAAATATGCCGGATGATGGTCCGTTTGGTCGTACGAACGCGATGTTCGCTTAATTACGACGGAATGCGCATAAGCGCGAAAAACGATCCAAATGACGCGACGAATGGATTTTTCTTAAGGCGAACACTAAAATATAATGTAGTCATGCTTACATAAATTTTTGGATGTCCAGATGTATTCAGAACGTAAGTTATGCGCGAAAATGCAAACTTGTGCACTTTTTGACACTTTTAGTCCCTGAATGTTCCAAAAGTTTATTTTAGCACACCAAACCCCTCAAAGCCTATTTCTAAGCTATGTAAAGGATATTTAAGGTGTGTTTAACTTATGGTCATGTTCCGGAATGTTCGTTACAGTTCAAATTGACATACTTTCGCAGTTTGTCATATTTAGTCCCTGTAAGCGAATTAACTTATTTTTGCCATACCAAAGCCTTCAAAACTTATTTCTAAGTTATGTAAAGGTTATTTAAGGTATGTTGAGTATATGTTGATGTTCCGGAGTATTTCTCGCATTAAACTGAGTACGTTTACGCACTAGTTTGCGTATAACTCTCCAGAAAGCGATGTAGAGTTTGAAATTACATAAAAGTCAAAACATGAAAAATGTATAACATAACAAAACAAACATTGGGATCAAATAACATTGTTTTATTGATAACAGAACTGTTCATAGTGATTACAAGCACAGTTGTTACATTCAAATTCAAATTCATGATTTTCATTAGTACCCACTTTTGATTCATAAAATTCCTTTACCCCTTTGACTTTTCTGTCAACCATTTTTCCAAAAATATTTAAAACATTTGGATTAAAAGCTTTTGATTCAAACTTTAACTCATTCTCCATTTTCTTCACCTCAACTGATTGTTTTGATTTAACCACCCATGATTGTGTTTCAAAAATTTTTGTTTTCGGATAAATCTTTGAAGTCTTTTGTGACTTTGAAGATTCGCCAATCTCGAATGTCGATTTCGGATTATCTTCTGACTTCAATGATTCACCTCTTTTCAAGATGCGAATTGGTGAAACCATTTGTTTTTTACCCTTTTTGTCAACTGGTGACTTAGGTTGAGGTTTTTGAACAACAGATTTTACGACAGGTTTTTCGAAAACTTTCTTGCATTGTTTTGCCATATGTCCGATCTCATTGCAGCGATAGCAAACTCTTTTGTCATATTCAACAAAAGTTGATTTGACTGATTCTTCTTTCAGTTTCTTTGCTGCATTGAAATCGTCAATGGCCTTCTGACTAAAGATGTAATTCTTCTCATCGTCCACACTTGGACCAGCAACAAAGATATCATTTATTTTCTCTTTTGGCTTAAACATCTGCTTAGCCACCTTCTTTTCAAAACCAATCCCTTTGTTCTTAAAATTGTTTTTCTTGTTATTACCCTTACCCTCCCATTCTTTCTTTCCCAAGCTGGTAGGATGTAATGTAACAAACGTTTTTTTAGGTTTTGAAAAGAATTCTTTGTTATTAACCTCATCAATGTTCATTTCAACCAACTTAAAAACTTTCTCAACATTCTCAATTTTCACATTCTGAAGAGGATACTCGAAATCAGAGTAAAGTTTGTCTGTTCCAATCATAGTATATACTACCATAATCGGATCATCATTCGCACTCTTGTCCGATTTCGGTATGAACCTTTCCAAGAAATTTCCCTCATCTTCAGAATCTATAACATCTTTCTCAGATTGAGACTTCTCAGAGTTATCACTCTCTTCATCTAACACCTGATCGACAACGGTTTTGATAACCTGTGATTCGTTGTCGGTATCGGATGCAGAGAATGTAACATCGATGCTCTCTGGCAATTCATCCTCAATTGTTTTTAACTTGAGATTCAATGCAGATTCCACCCCATCTGGATATTTTTTAGTATAATGATTCCGCATTGGGGGTGGAACACTGTTAAAGACCGGTTCAGCATTGAGCTGTTGTGGAACAATTTGTTCAAGAACATAGGACGATGCAACATAACTCATCAATTTCTTATCAATTCGCTCATTTTCAATTTTAGGCAATTCCAATTCTTTCTTTAATGATGCGATTGTGTCAATATAAAAATTGACTTCCACTTGTTTATCAAAAAGTGTTGCTTTCGCAAGTTTTGTTGCTTTATCATTTTCGACACTTTCCTTTTTAATCATTTTAACTGATCTGGCTAATGTATCATATGATTCTTTGACTTGTCCTAGATCAAATTTTAACATGTCAGCATGTTGTTTCAATTCCTGAAACTTAGTGTCTTTTTCAAGACACTCCATGCACAATTGTAAACACTTTTGGCATGGAGTTTCAGACATTGAATCCACTTTCTCAACAATTTCTGCTTCATGAGCAGTTTTCACTTCCTGTTTACCGACATTTTTGGACTCTGACTCAGACACTTTCTCAGATTTGACCTCCTCAATTCCCGACTCCTTATCCGACTCCTTTTGAACTGACTCAGTACCAACAGACTCGGGTTTCACAAGTTCTGTGTCTACCTCTCTCAGTTTCGCCATGAGAGCCTTGTCAGCAATTTCTTTCAAAGTATCTTCGGTCATTTCCTTTGTCACAACTATCAACTCTTCAATGATTTCTTTCTTCTCTTCAAACCTTGGACATGATCCGGTCCTTGGTTCTTCAAAGTAACCTGCAAAAGATTCAGAAATGTTAGGAGGCAATACAGATTTCATTAAACTTCCCAAAACCTCCTGCTCAGACTGATAATAATACACTTCAGCAGCTATTTCTTCAATATCGATCGCATTATCAGCAGAAACCTCTTCAACAATCACAGAAACCTCTTCAGCCACTATTTCCGGCTCAGACACCGTCTCGGAAATTTCAACAACTTCAGCCATCATGGCCTGTCCATCGCTACCGGGGATATACTTATCCCAGTTGAAACCTGCAGCTACCTTCTCATCGTCTTGATTCACGATCAGCGCTTTTTCCGGTTTATTCTCAATTTGTGGTCTTTGAACAGTTGGCTGTTGATTTGGTCGATGATAAATTGCCTGCTTATAATAATCGTTTGTGAAAGGGTTCTGATGGTTGTTCACTTCACGGTTTGGGCATTCTCTCTTGAAATGACCACGTTCTTTACACTTGAAGCACGTAACTTTCGATTTGTCGAACCCTAACTTCTGATCAGGACCTGAGAGACTGTTTCTGCCTGTGATCTCCATAAAGCGTTGTGCTCTTCTAACCAAACTTGCCATGCCCCATTTTATATCGATCTGGTCATAATCTTCTTTTGTCATATCAGGATTACCAATCCTACCCGCCACTAAACCTTCATAAGCCTCTAGAACGGAAGCAAGTAACGCAATGTGTCGTTTTGCGGTTGTTTTAGTAATTTCATTCCCATTCTTAATATTCACCGCGATGTTGCACTGCACCCCAGAAACATAAGCCTGATTATTGGAACTTGTAGAGCTTTGAGGTGAAGACTGCTCTTGAGCTTTGAAGTTTGGATCATAGTTCACAAATGGTGAAGAATTTCCGGATTGCGGAGTGTTTGAAGAAACACTTGATGTGTTATCAGCAATGAACCCTGTTTGTATTTTTGGGCTTTGATTGGTTGAAACTGTAGGGTTGTTTTTTTAATACAACGATACATCTTATTGAACATTAGCTGAGTTCATCTTTTTGATCTTCAACAATTCTAACTCATGAGCTTCAATATTTTCTATGAACAAACTAAGATTGTAATTGGCAAAGTCTGAATTGTTCTTTAGCATCATCAGGTATGTACCCCACTCGTTATAAGGTAACACATCAGACAATTTGTCAATCCATTCTTCATCGGTCTTTTCAATTTTTAATCTATTCATCTCAAGTACCAAATGGCAATATCTTTCAATTAGTTGCCTTGTAGTTTCACCCTTCATACCGGTAAAAATATCAAACTCCTTCTTGAGCAGAGCCTTCTTGTTCTTGATCATGGAATCACTACCGTTAAACTTTGCTTTCAATGCATTCCACATAGATTGAGCATTATCTTCATATTGCAACAATACTAAAATATCTTCTTTGATAGCCTGCTGGAGAATACTAATCATCTTTTTCTCGGCTTTGAAATCATTCTGTTCTGATTCTGTCAGGCTTACAATATTCTTCTTAATATTTAAACCATCAACTGGTGGAACATATTTTCTCTCTATCTTCATCCAGCATTCAAAATGGTTAGCCTGAACCCAGTTCTTAAATCTGCTTGACCATCCCGCATATTCATCTATGTTCATCAGCTTGGGAGGCTTTTGCATTGTTCCCAATTCGTTCTCCATGTTGACGTTTTGTATAACACTACCCGAGGTTTGTCCTGCTGCCATACCACTGCCCGCGAAGAAGTTGTAAAAATCTTGATTTTCCATTTTTAGTGACAAATTTCCAAAAATGTTTAACTTTTTGATTAACAGGTTGTTTTTATCGAAAACTTTTAACACAAACTAAGTTTCCAACACTCGATCACGTACGAAATGGACTAAACGCTCAAAACATGATTTTACACTAAAACAGGTCAAATAAGCGAAACCAGACTCTATGTGTATGTATAAGCGAAACCTGGTAATGACCTAACAAGCGAAATCAGAATGTATGTATAAGCTAAACCACTTAATGTACTTAAAAGCGAAACCACTTAATGTCCTTAAAAGCGAAACCTATAACTTGACTAATAAGCGAAACCACTAAGTGACCTTAAGAGCGGAACCACTAAAATGACACTTGGAGCGAAACCTATGAGCGAAACCTCTGGTTTCTAATGCCGTAAAAGCGAAACCTCTCAGTATGACACAAAAGCGGAACCTATTCACGAGCCATTTTTGGTCACTTTTAAGCCGATTTTAGTTCTGAAAATCTCAAGGGTTTGTTATTAGTCAATTTTACACTATATACTCAAATTTCAGTCCATTTTGTCTGTCGGAAAGTTCAGAAACTCAAAATGTGCTTGAAAAAGGCTTTGATTCAGGTCAACTAGCTCACAACTGGCTCTGATACCAATTGTAGGACCGTATTTGACAGTCGTGTGAGTCAATCAGAGCTAGCAACTACCGAAAATGCAGCGGAAATACAAAATCGGCATGAATCAAAGCAGAAATGAGTAGAAACAGATGAAATTCACTTTAATACGGTTTTCTCATTCAATCTTCACAAAATACACGAGCAGCAGTTCGGCTACACGGGAGACATGAACGTACCAAATGAGAAAACAGACTAGGTATTTATAGGGGAGAAGGTTTCGCTTATAGGGCATGTCCGTATGAGCGAAACCATAAGCTAAGGTTTCGCTTTTATGGCACATGTTCATATAAGCGAGACTTCAACATGAAAACCCAACATTTACACTTCAACCCCCTATACAATACATAATTATCACATCTAGACCCTATATATTGATCAACTAAGACTAAGACGCAGGTTTTAGACATTCGTGCACCAACAGAAAGCGTATGCTGGTACCGCACCTCATTGTGCTCGTTGCAACAGTCATCACGTTGCACAACAGGCTTGCAAGCAATGCACGACGTGTGGTAAACTTGGGCATTTGGCAAATACTCGTCGTTTGGGACAGAATCGGGTTGCTCAGGTTCCAGCTCCGGGTCAGGGGAATGTTGTGAGATTCCCACCGGGTTCATGTTTTAATTGTGGAGAGTATGGTCACTTCCGCAACAATTGTCCGAGACTGGTGAATGCAAACGCGAATGCTAACGCGAACCCGAATGCGAACGTCAATGTTAATGTGAATCCCCCTCGTGGGCGAGCGTACAATTTGAATGCAAACGAAGCAAGGGCTGACAACGAGGTTGTCAATGGTACGTTTCTTGTTAACAATCAACCTGCATCTATTCTTTTTGATTCTGGTGCCGATAGAAGTTTTGTTTCATTGTCATTTGAGCCCTTGCTTGCGATACCTAGAATTAAACTGAGGAAACCCTTATCTGTCGAAGTTGCTACTGGTAAACCTCTTGTTCTTGATTCTGTTATTCGTGATTGTCAGTTAAACCTTGATAACCATCTTTTTCCCATTGACCTCACGCCGATGCAACTTTGGAGTTTCGATATTATCGTGGGGATGGACTGGTTAACCAAACACCACGCTGAGGTGGTTTGTTTCGATAAGATTGTTCGTATTCCTTTGTCTTCTGGCGATGTTCTGGAGATTCGTGGCGAGAAACCTTCAGGTGGATTGAAGCTTATGTCATGTATGGAAGCCGAAAGGTATTTGAGAAAAGGATATGTTGCTTTTCTAGCACATGTCACCGAGGAGAAAGACAAGAGCAAGAGTATTCAGGATATTCTGATTGTTCGGGATTATCCAGAGGTGTTTCCTGATGAACTGTCTGGTTTGCCTCCAGTTCGTCAAGTCGAGTTTCATATTGACCTTGTACCCAATGCCAACCAGATTGCGAAAGCACCCTATCGTCTTGCACCGTCGGAGATGCAAGAGTTATCGAAACAGCTTCAAGAGTTATCTGATAAAGGATTCATCCGACCGAGCTTTTCACCTTGGGGAGCTCCTGTCCTCTTCGTGAAAAAGAAAGATGGATCTTTTCGAATGTGTATCGATTATCGTGAGCTTAATAAGCTCACCATCAAGAATCGATATCCCCTACCTAGAATTGATGATCTCTTCGACCAGTTGCAGGGTGCTTCATGCTTTTCCAAGATCGATTTGCATTCTGGGTATCATCAACTTCGTGTTCTCGAAGAAGATATTCCCAAAACTGCTTTCCACACAAGATATGGGCATTACGAGTTCACTGTCATGCCTTTTGGTTTGACGAATGCTCCAGCTATCTTTATGGACTTAATGAATAGGGTCTGCAAACCTTATTTGGACAAGTTCATTATTGTGTTCATCGACGATATTCTCATTTATTCAAAATCTCGAGCCGAGCACGAGCAACACCTTCGCTTAACATTGGAACTCCTGAAGAAGGAACAACTTTTTGCTAAATTCTCTAAGTGTGAATTCTGGCTTAAAGAAGTTCAATTCTTGGGTCATATAGTCAATGAGCAGGGTATTCATGTGGATCCATCCAAGATTGCTGCTATTAAGGACTGGAATACACCGACGACGCCTACAGAGGTTCGATCTTTTCTTGGTCTTGCTGGTTATTATCGTCGATTCATTTCAAATTTCTCGATGATTGCGGTTCCAATCACTGCTTTGACTCAAAAAATAAGCCTTTTGAGTGGGGACGCAAGCAAGAAGAAGCATTCCAAACGCTGTAGCAGAAGTTATGTAATGCTCCTGTTCTATCTCTGCCCGAGGGAAACGATGATTTCGTTGTCTATTGCGATGCGTCCAACTTAGGCCTTGGTTGCGTCCTTATGCAACGAGGTAAGGTTATTGCATATGCATCTAGACAGCTGAAAGTTCACGAGAAAAACTACACGACTCATGATCTTGAGTTAGGAGCTGTGGTTTTCGCGTTTAAAATCTGGAGACACTACCTCTATGGAATGAAGTGTGTGGTTTTCACAGACCACAAAAGTCTCCAGCATATTCTTAATCAGAAAGAGCTAAACATGAGGAAACGACGTTGGGTTGAACTCTTAAACGATTATGACTGCGAGATTCGCTACCACCCTGGTAAGGCGAATGTTGTAGCCGATGCGCTTAGTCGAAAGGAGCGAGTCAAGCTTCATTCTGTTCGAACTCTATCTGATCTTCAATCTCGTGTCCTTCAAGCTCAACAATTTTGTGTTTCACAAAATTTGATAGGTAATGAATTACCACATCAGCTTGAGCTTAAACTCGAAGCGAAGGATGATGGTTTACTCTATTTCATGGATCGTTTGTGGATTCCGAAACAAGACGATCTTCGCACTTTAGCGATGGACGAATCACATAAGTCTCGATATTCTGTCCATCCTGGTGCTGATAAAATGTACAAGGATCTCCGTACTAAGATCTGGTGGCCTGGTATGAAGAAAGATGTTGCCTTGTATGTGTTAAAATGCCTAACTTGTCTCAAAGTCAAGGCAGAACATCAACGACCTTCTGGTTTGCTTGTACAACCAGAGATACCGGTTTGGAAATGGGAAAACATTGCCATGGATCTCATTACTAAGTTACCGCGTACGTCTAAAGGTCACGATGCTATTTGGGTTGTAGTTGATCGTTTGACAAAATCTGCTCACTTCTTACCAATCCGTGAGGATTTCTCTGCTGAGAAGCTTGCCAAGATCTATGTAGACGAGATTCTATCACGACATGGTGTTCCTTTAGATATCATTTCCGATCGTGATGCTCGATTTTCATCTCATTTTTGGAAGGCCATGCAATCTGCTTTGGGAACCCAACTGAATCTAAGCACTGCTTATCATCCCCAAACAGATGGCCAATCTGAGAGAACGATTCAAACTTTGGAGGATATGCTTAGAGCATGCGTGATAGACTTTGGTGGTAATTGGGATTCTCATCTGCCACTGATCGAGTTCTCTTACAACAATAGCTATCATGCTAGCATTAAAGTGGCACCATTCGAAGCTCTCTACGGTCGAAAATGTCATTCACCTGTCTGTTGGAACGAGACAGGTGAAGCTCAGCTTACTGGACCTGAGCTCGTTCTGGAAACAACAGACAAAATCAAGAGAATTCGCGATAATCTTGTGACAGCGCAAAACCGTCAAAAGAGATATGCGGATCTGCGACGCAAGCCCTTAGAATTTCAAATCGGAGACCGTGTCCTACTCAAGGTGTCACCTTGGAAGGGAGTGGTGAGATTTGGAAAGAAAGGAAAACTTGCACCTCGATATGTGGGACCATTTAAGATTGTGGAAAGAATTGGAAAGGTTGCCTATCGTCTAGAGCTACCTCCAGAGCTTAGAAATATTCACCCGACTTTTCACGTGTCCAATCTGCGAAAGTGTTTAGCTGACGCTGATCTACACATTCCTCTCGACAAGATCCAAATCGATGAAACAATGCACTTTGTCGAGAAACCCGAGGAGATCGTGGACCGTGCTTTCAAACAGTTGAAGAACAAACGGATTCGATTGGTCAAAGTTCGCTTGGAATCCAAACGTGGCCCAGATTTTACTTGGGAACGTGAGGACCAGATGAAAACGAAATATCCGCATTTGTTTTCACAAGCTACATCTAGTTAAAATTTCGGGACGAAATTTCCTGAAGTAGGGGAGACTGTGACAACTGTGTTCTGTAATCGATGTACGATGTAAAACAATGATGATTATTAATAAAACAATGTGCTTTGGTGTTATTATATGTGTTTTGTTGTTATTATATGTGTAATTGTGTTTAGTGATTTTACAATTTGATTCGATTCCAATTTCAAGCTCTAAATCGCTTTCTGGAAGGTTATACGCAAACTGGTGCTTAAACGCAGTCAGTATAACGCGACAAACACTCCGGAATAGTGACATGGGCTTAACATACCTTAAATAACCTCCACATAACTTAGAAATAAGTTTTGAATGGTTTGGTGTGTCGAAATCAACTTTGTTCAATCGTAGGGACTATTTGTGTCAAACTGCGAAACTATGCCGATTTGTATAGTAACGAAATTCCGGAACTTGATCATAAGTTAAACATACCCTAAATAACCTTTACATGGCTTAGAAATAGGCTTTGAGGGGTTCAGTATGCTAAAGTAAACTTTATGCTCATTCAGGGACTAAAAGCGTCAAAAAGTGCATAAGTTTGCATTTTCGCGCATAACTTACGTTCTGAATACATTCGGACATCCAAAAAATTTATGTAAGCATTAAAATATTTTATTTTAGTGTTTGGCATGATAAAATTCCATTCGTCGCTTAATTTGGATCGTTTTTGCGTTCGTTACGACTTCCGTCGCAATTAAGCGAATAACGCAACCGTACGACCAAACGAACCGACATCCGAGATTTTTTTGAGCATATTTTAAGTTCCCTATACTTTAACTTTATTTTAGAGCCTTGAAATGGGGTTAACGGGGCTTAAAAGTGCCAAAAAATCAAGTTTTACAAGTGCAGGGACCATTTTTGAAATTTCTGGCAGATTCAATGAACCTAGTCCATTTTGAAGTGTTGATGGTTTTAACCCATGGTTTTGCAAAACCATGGGCTGGTATTAAATGAACATAGTCCATATTAGGGGCTCCCATGGTTTTAGAAAACCATGGGCACACATGTAAGGTCCAGATCAAAGCTCAGTTTTCGAGGAACGATCTTAACGGTTCTAGAAATCCTATATATACCCCATCCATTTCACTTCAAAACCCACAATTTGAAATCTTATTTATGCTCTCTAAGTGGAAGTATATGCTTCCTACATGAGAGAAAAATCGGAATCAAATCTTGCGGGGACCTTCTGTAAGTGTTCTTTCGTTCTTTTCATTCGTTTTAGCATTAAAGTCAAACTGCGTTTGACTTTTTGCATTGACCAGTTTATGGTCAATGTGAAGTTCGTTTGAACTTCATAACGTGAGTGTAATCACGATGGTTATAGCCCCTAGTGACTATACCTACTGATTACCACGTTATCTAGGCTCAGTGACGAGTCGAAGTTTCGGCCAAAATGCGCATTTACGCGTATTTTGTAACCAAACTACTTTAGGATATCAAAACCGTTTGTTTTGATATCAAAACCTGTTTTCTAACTTATTTAAGCATGTTTTAACATGCTTAGCTCGTCACTTTTAGTTTAGTGCTTTTATAGGGTCGTAAAGGTAAGCGATCTAATCAATCGCTTATACTTTCGAACCCGACCCGTTTGGTCGATCATTAGGATCCGACCAAACACATTAGGTGACCATAGTAGCATAGGGAATAACCTTCCGAGGTTATACCTTATGGTCACCTAGTTTAGATGGTTGTATGATAAGTAGTTTATATACCTTAGGTAAATGACCAAAATGCCCTTTTCATGCATAATTGCTAATTAAGCATATGTAACCTAAACTTTTGTCACATAACTGATTATACAACATGATTAAACTTGTATAGGCATATAATACTTGTCATAGGACTAGTTAGACGTCTCGAACGCGCGTTTGCGCGCACGACGCGTTAAAGCAGCATAAGCTACCTTAATGGGTCGCGATGGGTCGAAAGCACTTAGGTTAGGTTCCGATTTAGGATGTAGGCTTTGTTAAACCATATCACATGAGTTCCAACACTCATTTGGGTTGCAAGACCTCATTCTGTCCGATCTTCCGATTTAGACGTCTATTGTTTGACTAGTGGTTCGATTACTAGGTGCTGCTTGATTTCTCTGGTTTACTCGAGTTTGTTGAAGTACTATTGATTGAGGATACCTTGCACTACATGTGAGTACATAGTTCCCCTATTTTACTGTTTTTCAAATGTTTTGGGGTGATTCATATGTACAAAATGTTTTCAAGGTTTAAACGATGATTTCAAAAAGGAATAGAACGATTTATACTAAACTAATACCGATTTCGACAATGTGAACGAACTTGTTGGTTGTAGTTACATAACGAATGACATTCATTAATTTTGGCCGAACCGACCAGTGTTAGGTTATGGTACCATAGGATCTGACAAATCCCGTTATTTCACTATACCCATGGTTATGTGTGGGTTTTGTGGGTAACGACTGAATCTGTAATTATTAACTTATCCTTTGGGGGTTTGTTAATATGAGAAGCGAGGAACGAGGTAGTCGAGTCACGAAGTTTTGAATGTTATTAGCGAGACGACTATGTATAAGTTTTCACAATTAAAACGAGGATGATTTAAACGATTTAAACGAGTAAACGATTTGGAAACGATGTTAAACGATTTGGGTAAACGATTGGTTTTTGGCTAGTGTTTAGATAACGGGACGGGTGTAATGTGGTGAAAACATGGTAGATACGCCGCTGGTACTTCTTATATATAAGTGTTTTCAACATATTACATATTGTGGCGTTATTTAGTTCACTTGGGTAAACGATATTGAAACGATGTCACTCAACGATGTTTTCGAAATAATAAACGAGTTTTTACGAGATGTTTTACAAAATGGTTTTTCTAAAACAAAAGTGTTTTTGGGTTAAGAATCATGGCTACGAGATTTTATAAACGATAACCCATTTGGGTTGAGTTGGTTAATTATGTTGCAATACGCTTTTCAAAACGAGGTTTGTATTTTGACTCTTGAAGTCTAATAAAGTACTGCAACATGTAAACGAAGCCACAATTCCGATACTCTTATAAAACCAATGTACTCGCCAGCATTTCTTTGCTGACTTTGTTTTTACATATGTTTCAGGTGTTGTTGCTTGATTGACGTTCTAGGATGCATGCGTCACATAGGATCTGGAAGAGGCCTTAGTGACATAAAACGATGATAGTTGATATAAAACTTATTTGTTATGTGTTAAAACAATGTTAATGCTTAATATTATCAATAAAACGAAACACTTTTTGTATCCATGGTTATGAAACAATAATTCTGTTACAACACTCCCCGACGTTTCCGCCACGCTTTGTTGTTTTACGTGGTCGGGGTGTGACAAATTGAAAACTGGATGGAATCAAGAGGATGGTACAAAAAAATGTACAAGGAAACTCAAAAGGCAATTGATCACAAGAAAAGGCTGAAACCAGGAGACAAATACAGAAGTGGAGTGAAGATCAATTAATGAATTGATGAGATTAAATTTCTGTTTCTAAACAATTTTTTATTTTTGTCTGTTTTGAACAATGGTTGGTTTGATTATGTTCTATGTTTCTGAACTTAGTTGTTTTGAATTTTTCTTTCAAGAAGTAGTTGAAAATTGTTTATGTTAGATATAGAGATAGTTCTTTTTCTTACAATACTTAGAGGGAAACTGTTAGGAAACTTTATTTGTAAGTATTGAAGAAAAACACAATCAACTGGATCTATGAAGAGATAAAAGTCCTGAAGATCACAACAAGAAGAAGAAGATCGGATAGGACAACTGAAATGAATAGCATCTACTTCAAAGAATCACAAGTTGATCAAGAGCTGAAGAAGATTATCAGAGAAGGTCAATTCTGATGGATCTGATGATATTTCTGATGAAATATCATCAGTTTCTGACGATTCTGATCATCAGATTTTCTGATGATTTGTTCACCAGAATTTCTGATGAAGTGGTTAATCAGAAATTCTGATGAATACCCCACTTGTCTAAAAATCAGCTCTATCCTGCCACAATGACCGAAACTGTGACAACCCTCAAAATCCCATGTATTCCGTACAAATTATTAATGATAATTAAAGTGTCTGACGACTGTGTGGAATTACTTAACTGCTTTCTGATATCTGTGTTATGCTTACACGTATTTGTTAATATGCTAAGGAATATGCTAAGGAATATGCTATATGGAAGATCTTATAAATACCACCATTCCACCAAGCTCTCTCTTCTCTCCCTCTCCTTTCCCTTGTTCGGCAGCCACCTTCCACCACACTACCACCATCATCAAGCTCTTTTTCAATCATTCCGCATACATACAAAGGTGTAAGAGGTCCAACAACGAAGCTCGGTGCTCTCGGAAGTGGAAGGACCTCCTCCATTCGCTATTAACCACCACATTTCTTCACTCGAACTTCCCTAGCCTTGAGCTAGTAGTAAGAACTTAGATCCGTTCATTATTTATGTTATTTTAGTGGTTAATAGATGTTAGAATGATAAAAAGTTAAGAAACTTTAAAGCTCATGAACAAGTCTTGAACATAATGTGTTAAGGTGTGGATAAAGAGAAGTTATGTGTGTAAATCGTGTAGATCTTGTGTTGTTATGATTATTGGTTGATTATCTGATGTTTTGCTGATTGATATTGATGTTTAATGTTGTTGTGATTAATAAACTTGTTAACGGAATCGATCGAACATGATTTAGAAGGTTAAACACTGAAAGACAGAATCTGTCCCGGTTTTACAGCCAACTTCAGTTGGCTGTAAACAGGGCATAAATTCAACGAAAAACCGATATTTTGAATCTAAAATATGTTATTATGAAATACGGTTCTAATGGCACTGGAATCGTAATTTTTGGACTTCGTTTACTATTTTTAAAGTGTTAATTTGCAACAACAACTTAAGCTGAATTTT